>OY982564.1:6943696-7096948 GCA_963859945.1 Euplagia quadripunctaria | reverse complement strand
AACCACCCGCAAAGTTTTTAATTTGGTAAGTATTTTGTATTAATAGGACAAAAACTAAGAGGCTTTTTAAAGTAATTTGGTTATGGGGGTCTGAGGTATCAGTTCATTTTGGAAAAGGGGTCTCTTGACTTAGGATTGGATTTAGATTTATCAATTATATGTATAATATAAGTTAAAAACAAAAAAATATTTGTTAAAATTTTGCGTACTAATAATATTATAGTGATTAATAAATAGACAATAATTTGATCTACATACGGCTTAATTGGTATGTGTCGTACATATATGTGACGAGTTTCAAATCTAGGTGCAAACAGTCTGACTTGTAGAGTTTACTGTGTATAGCGGCAGTGGAGGGTTTCGGTGGCGTGCCGGCGATCCGTCCACTGGAGACGCTGCACAACGCGCTGTCGCTGCGCCAACTGGACGCGTTCCTGGAGCGCGTGACGGCCGCGCCCGTGCTGCTGGGCACGCCGCCCGCGCCGCCACCCGCAGCCCTCGCCGCCCTCGCCGCCCACAAACAACCTTCACCTACCAACAGTAAGCTCCCATTTCCTACTTCATTAGGAAATTTATAAGGTCGAAATTCGATCACAACTATTATTGAAAATTTGCTAAAAACAATATGAATTTGCATGTTTCCAACATTTTTTTTTTCACTTTTATACAAAAAAAAAAAGTTATGGTCTCAGATGTACAATGCACGAAGCATTGTACATCTGAGACCATAACTTTTATAACAGTAAAAGTAGTACCTAAAGCTCGTCAGTAGCTAGCAAACAAAAAGACAAGGAAACCGGTTGACAAACAGGCAAATAAAATATACTGAACTGTTTTCTGTTTACCTTTTATTAACTTACATAAAACACCTGCTTTTATGAGAAACGGAAGTAAAAATACCTGGAAATCCAAACGGTCATAACTTGCAAACGGATAGATTTTTTTTCAAAAAATCTTTTTTTTGCATGCATGCTAGAGTCATGGCCTTTCAGTGATTTAAGTAAGTGTTCCATTGTCATATACGCCCTGTATAGGTATTAAATGGCCCCTAAAAGATTATAATAAAAATAGTACTTCTCAAGGTACAACAAATATTTACCAATACTTAAATATTTTTTTATTAATTTTGTGTATCCAGGTGTGGGTTGGAGCGGACCGTCCTCTCTGATGTCGTCATCGGGCGAGTTGCCCAGCGGACTTTCATCAGCCGGGCCCTCGTCGCCCCAACTCCAACTATGCGTCCAACTCGGAACATAAAACAACTTCGACCGAAAGGTATACAGAGTCAAATAACCTACTAGGGGACCTGTTAGTTTACTATTATGTGCTCATTTTTGAAGAGAGAGCTCCTCACCCGGCTTGAATGCGTTTTCCCAACATTTTAACTCGTCTTAAAAATATCTTTTCCTGTTTTGTTACTTTGATACTGAACAAGATTGAATATTCGGAAGATGTTTTCAATATCTCTCAATGGCAGCGTTCTCACTTCATTAGATTTGTACTATAAACACCATTGATATACAATACGTATTAGGATTTACATTGTTTGGAATTGAATATGTGCTTTTTGATCTAGAGGTTAAAATTAGATTTTGAACAGCTATAAAAGCACGTTAAGTATATTGTGTCACGCACATGTCTAAATAAATATAATTATTGGTGTACTTTAATAACAGTACCAACTATTCTAAATGTGAATGCTAATAAAGTATTTTTGTATATATGTAAGTTACGTAAGACGTTATTTGTTTTTTTTTTTTAAGTGGTATATTAATTTTATGTTTATTGTATATCAATGATAAACACTTAACTGCTAATGTTGCTTGATGTTAGTTTTCTTTTTCTGTTTCATGTTATTAATATCATCTACAGTATTATTTCATTCAAGAAGGAGGTTTCTCACTGACTAAAACTCGATCTCTTTGTGTACTACAAGTCGGTACTTTTTAGCCACTTGAGAAGTTTATTCGGAATCATCTAGCCCTAAATGTCTGCTACAGTCATTGCAATCATACAATTCACGCTTGCATCATCCACTGAGGGGATTTTTTGAGGTGTTAAGCTAAACCATGGGCTCAGCCGAAGGCTGGTAAACTAAACATTATGGATTCCAGTAGCAATTGGAGTAAAAATGTGCCGAGCAAGCTCCCCCAGTGGGACGGCGAGGCGTCGACGTTGTGCGCGTTCGAGTCGAGCCTGCACCCTTACATGCCGCACTCCAACGTAGCAGGTACTACACGCAGCTATACTTGTGTCACCGGCTCTACCGGCCATGCGCCACGCGCCACTCGCCGTGCGCCACGCGCCACGCGCCACTCGGGGATCGTGCACTCGCACTTACACTGCCAGTCCTACACTACTGGACCCAATTTAGACTTAGATGAATATTGTTCAAGTTAAATTATACTCACTAAGTCAAACTACAGAAAAAAACTGTCTTTTGGGTAATTCTACTACGAACGAGTCAATCGGACTTTGCGTCAAGCGTAAAACAAAATTTGCATTTTTTGGGAAAAATGTTTTGTGATCAGGAATTTTATAATTTTACGTGCTTAGGCGATTTTTTTTTTGATAGTGATTCTATAAATATAGACTTTTGTATTAGTACTAAATTATATTACACATTTTTTAGTCTCAATTGCTCCAATCTTGTCGGTCTGGCCTTAATTTGTGCTTCCATCTACCGTTTCTTAAGACCGCTATACTACTACCGGGAAGAGATTGACAGCATTAAGTTTAAATAATATATACAAAATATTTATGCTTGACGAACTTGACTGACCCAAACCTCACTAGAACTGAGCTAGTTTGACGATAGCAACATTTAATAAAAGAATAAATCTTTCCTTGCATCTTACGTTCTCCTCTATATTATTATAACATAAACAGGAAAAAACCAAAATAGTAGCGAAGAATTGTTATTAAGTAAGTATTTATGAATAGAGGGTAGTTCTACTACCCTCTATTCATAAATACGGTACTTCATATTTAATATAATACGGTTCTAGTACGTTTCTAACACGCTAAAAGAATGGTCCATATAAAATACACCTGTTATATTAAAACTTGAGGATTTTCTCATTAAAACGTTGTATATGGCAACAAAGAGCAGCTAGTGTAAAAAAATCTATTAGTTTTCATTACTTAAATGTTGCAAAAGTACTAGATGGCTAGTGTAGATTTACATAATGATAGTTCTTCAAAGAGTTCTTATGCCAATCCTGCTAGTAGAAATGATTAGATTAACAAGATTTTTTTTAACAAAAATGAACTGACTTCAACGCAATTAATTATGAAAAAAAAATCTTATAAATAGGTACCTAATGTATTATATACTAAAATCTTCCTGAAAATATGTAGACTATGTTAGTGAAACAATCATGAAATTGGTCCATTATTGCAGACATGCAAACATACATACCTACATACAGGTCGAATACAGAACCTTATTTAGGGCATACCTTTGAGTACCAAACTTGCCGACGGCGACCTTTTACTATGTAGACAAATATTGCAAAATAATTTATATTAACGTGCATATATTGTTAACCTTTATACGATTAGTGAAGTAATCGCTATCGATATTAATAGTTCGATATTACTTTTTTTACATTATGCCTGTTCTAGTAGTGGGCCTTCAATCCGTGTATTGGCAAGTATATTCACCGATTCGATTTACATAAACCGCAAGAGTTTTAGTCTAAATCGTGGGTCTAAACTAAACAATGCATGGGAACTTCGTATTAGTCGTTCAAAACACGACGCGCTTTATTTTCATGCAGTACGTAATACTTCCGTTATAAAAAACTTTTGCATGATTCGGGGGTCTAAGCCATTCAAACCAGATTTTTGCCATTCCTTTATAATTAAACTCGCGATGGAAAAGTTGACTTTACTTTTGGTAAATGATGAAGGTACATGCATCCATTTGTAGACTTTTAAAGTTAAGTAAGCGTAGTGAATAAAAACGGAGATAGCGTGAGGTATCCTGTGTAATTAAGACGTTGCACAATATCGTCGCTTGTTACGAATATATTTAACACACTATACTTTATCATCTACTACATTAAGTTCATTATTGCATGACTATGAATCGCATGCGCTGCACTGTTCTCTGCTAATCTGTCGAAGCGCTGAATGAACGAATAGATTTTAGAGCGCTTACTGTTTAGGAATAGCATAGTGAATAAAGCATGAGGGTTTTATGGCTAATCAGTGAATAAAATAACTTATAAACGCATACTTACTTACTATTAAACAAGTAATGCAGAATTCGACTTTGTTATAAAACATTTATTTGGTCACAAGTGAAAGAGAATCTCTACTATTTTAGAATGATATAGAGTTAAGAATGTTATATTATAAAATTTACGCATCATTATTCTAAAATAAGGTATAATGATGTCATGTCAAATATCATACCACTAATTATATTTTCTATTTAACTCCGCATTAAAGCAATAATTACCAGTATCCTAATGCCTGAAAATAGCTATAGATTAGTGCTGACTATGACTACTTCAAATGTAAAATAAATCTTAACACCTATAAATTTTTAACAATGAAAAAATAACACGAAGGTCAAATCTAGTATATAAATATAATTGATGCAAGCCATTCGGGGTCTAGCGAGAAACAAACTGACTAAATTGGTGACAAGACGAACTTGACTTAACGTCAAATGCAATGCAAGAGTGAGAAAGAGGCTGGAAATCAACCAACAACCTACAGACAAAAAAAGTTAAAATTAAAAGTTTGAATTATAAAATGCTTTCTAATAAAATATGAATTAATATTCGAAATAACCTAAATATTCATAATTAATACTACATACAATATAATTAACAGTTCACATTTATTATTATACCTATTACTAAGACTTAACTTGATCAGGTCGGACCGTAATAATTAAACTGTGCAAAATAACCTGGTACGTAACAGAAATTATATCAGAGATCTGAGTTTTCATGCAATAGGTATATTATTACTGGCTTAACAATGGGTACAAGCAGAGCTTATAGATTCCTTTCGGGATAAACTAGCTAATTATTTTTCTATATAGGTACTTAAACAGCTAACAATTCTCAAAATTCGCGATATCCCTATACCGTGTATTAAGAGCGTTGTCAGAAAAAAAAGATATGTACTGCATTTTAACCATTATAAGTAGGATTTAGAAGAAAGAAGGACATAAATATTGCTATTTTTAAATTCCTTCAAACTGTTATGACGACAATAGATAATAAAAGTCAGACCACCGCTCTATATATGGATTTATCGAAAGCTTTCGACTTTGTTAACCATGAAACACTCTTAAATAAATTGCATAACTATGGTGTTAGAGGTAATATACTTCAATTAATAAAGTCATATCTTAGTGAAAGAAAGCAGTGTACTCAAATTTCTAGATTAAGTACTGCTAAGAAGAAGGTAGTAAATCACTACTCTAACGAGCTAAAGGTTGCGTTTGGCGTACCACAGGGAAGCGTGTTAGGTCCATTATTATTTATAATTTACATAAACGACTTTCCCAAAGTGGTACGCCATCAAAGTATACTATTTGCGGATGATAGCACTATTTTATTCAAAGGTCATAAAAAAGAGGAAATTGAATGCGATATTAATGATACTTTGTGTAAAAGTATAAGTTGGTTGAATACGAATAATCTTAAAGTGAATATTAAAAAAACGAATATAATGATTTTTAGAAACAGATTAAATAAATTAGGTAACTTGGACATACAATTAGACAATGTGAATATTGAACAGGTGCAAAATACAAAATTTTTGGGTTTAAATATCGATCAAAATTTAAATTGGAAAAGCCATATTGAAGATGTATGCTCTAAGTTAAACCAATACTCCTATGTTTTGTATATGCTAGGAAAAACAGCTAACACAACTACTGTATTGACCGCCTATCACGGATATGTAGCACCAATTATAAGGTATGGTGTCATATTCTGGGGCAATTCTATAGATGTAGATTATGCCTTTAAAGCACAAAAGAAGTGTGTCAGAGCTATATGCAAAAGTAAATCAACAGATAGCTGCCGTCCCTTTTTTATTAAACATAACATTTTGACTCTACCATGTTTGTATATTTTGGAAACCGTGTTATTTGTTAAAAAAAATATTAATATGTTCGAGCAATTAAAAAGTAAAAGACACAATTTAAAAATTAGTATTCCATCTAATACAACAGTATATTTGAATAATAGTATAATTTGCATGGCCCCCAAAATATACAATCAATTACCAAAGACAATTCTTGAAGAGCAAAATGTTGATACTGTTAAAATTAAGCTGAAAAAGTTATTGTTGGAAAGGTGCTACTACTCTGTAAAGGATTATTTAAGTGATAAACTGTAGTAGGACATAATGTAACTTATTGGATTTGACTATTACCTTTCCTTTAAATCAAGAATATTAATTTTAATTCATACAATTTCTTTTTTTAAATACTTCTAATAATAATTTTGTAATCTAAGAATATTAATTTCAATTTGTATTTGTATAGACTGGTAATATTAATGTATGTACATGCTACAGTCTATAATTATTTATATTATTTTAATCTGTATTCTAAACAAACAATTTCCAGTAATTGATTGGTATAAATGGGTATGTTTTAATGTTTACTGCAATAATAATAATAGTATGGATGTATAATATTAATTTTTTTAGCATAAGTCATAAGAATGTTGCACATCCGATCAGGATAAATTGTTGATACCGAAATAATAATTTTATGAGCTTATATACACAATTTTTGCAATAAATAGCTATTCTATTCTATTCTATTCTAATAGAAAAGTATGAAAACATAAATCTATGCACGTATCTTATAGTGTCGCACGTGAATAATTCTAGATTAACGTCTGCAGAAAGTACCGCTGCCGATTTTCTCTTTAGGTGTTATATATCCGTGGCTGGCGTGAATATGTTGACATGTGTAAAATTGCTATTTTTCAGGGTGACCATTTTTAAGTTTTGAGGTTAAATGTATATGTTGAGATTTCAAGTAACGAATATTTTTTTGGTGACCGAGTGTAAGTAGATATAAGAAAATATCAATGTTCATTCACAAAATCATGTGAATCGTTAATTTGACATGAGGTTTTGTCAAGTTAGACACGTTAAAATGCGAAATGTCAACATGTTTCCAAAGTCGATTTCTACAAAATTTATGTATATTTGAAACTGTAATTTTTTTCATAGGAATTCCTAATGCGTAGGAGGTATTACGCAAAAAAAAAAAACATGCAAGTCGGATATTATATATTACAATAAAAATATTGAATAGATATTTTAAGATAAGTTGTTATTTTTTAAATTTGATACAGCCAAACTAATGTATTCGTTTACATGCACTTTTGCAGGTTCTTCTATTAGTGGAGATGTGACGCCAGTGTCGATAGCGTCGGAGCTTGAATTCAACAGCAACGAGGCTACGGCCGGGTCAATCACTGACCATGACCTTTTAGTAAGTACCTACTCTATTTGTATTATCGGAGACTGGAAACCTATGGACTTGCAGTGTACTTGATTTAATATGAGTTGCTGCAGTAGGCTATTAAGTCAATGAATGAGTGGCCTAATATTATTCTTGACATTGATATAACATGAATATAATGGTAGCTAATGACAACGAAACCGTAATCTTTCTTTTTTTTTTAAATAAAGATTACTAGTAACGTGGGTCACACATTACTAGTAATCTCGTTAACCCCTCCAGCTAAGCTAAATGCTTGTGTTAGGAGTGGGTTCACAACGGTAGTGCACCGGGTGGGGTTCGAACCCGCAGCCACTTGATCGCAAGTCCGACGCCTTAGCCATTACGCTGCGGCCCCTTATAATGTAATGTAGCAAAATAGAATTTGCCGCTACTTTCTTACTAGCAGAAGCTATTCCGTAAATTGGAAAATTTGCAAATCCATTTCTACGAGACATGAGATTAAAATAAGCTTATGGTCTTTAAAACAAAGGAGTAGGACCCCAGCATAGACAGCAATTGTTTCTATATTCTATATAGTTGACTTTATTACCCTGCTAGCAGCGTCCCCCGCGGTTTCACCCGCGTAAGTCCCGATCCCGTGGGAATATCGGGATAAAAAGTAGCCTATGCGTTAATCCAGGTCTCCAGCTATCTACATACCAAGTTTCATCGCAATCGGTTTAGTGATTTTTGCGTGAAAGAGTAACAAACATCCATCCATCCAAACTTTCACATTTATAATATTAGTGGGACTAGAGCATTCTAGTCATAAACATAATTTTGACACATACATATTCTGCTATCGTTTCTACATTTATTCTGCTTTGTTCTCTAGAGTGCCGAAGGTGAAGACGATGAAGAAACTCTTTCGGTTGACCCCTGTGGTTCTCCGGTAAAATTGATCAAAAATGACCTCAATCCACAAAGCTTCACCGGAGTCGGTTCTCTGAAGTTGGACAACGTTCAGCCGTCCACTAGTAAATGTTCTACAGATTTCTTCGGACTTAGTTTACAACAAACCAAGGAGTGCTTCTACAAGGATATGCCGTCAAGTAGCAAAAATTTCAATTTAGATAATGAAAGTGTACTAAAATGTGCAAAAGAAAATGTTCCCAACGTTGACTCGTCGAATTTACAAAGCAAAGACAGTAAAAGTAAAAATAAACGGAACGATATTCTCAACAATGGCAGCCGGAGATACAGCGATAGTAGTGCCCAAAAAAGTAACTTGAACTCCCAATCAACGGTCCCTGGGAGTAGATTCAAAACTACATTAGTAACCGATGATCTCTTTAGACCAAGTACATCCAATGACAACAAGTCTAACAATAATTTGATTGGCAATGAACCGGGCGTGCCATCTGTAACGAAAACGAAAACTTCAAACGTCAAACCCGGATTTACTATAGCAGAAATGTAGATTCGTTTTATAACCTAATTGGAATGCATTTAGTGAACTATTATCGTAGGATTCTCGTAATAGATGCACACAGTAATATTATGATATTCATTTGCTGTAGAAGTTTGTATTTTTTTTTTCACTAAAGTATTTGGACTAACAATAAAATGTAATATCAAAAAAACCTACAAAGAAACACAACCCTCGCGCGCAATATTTTTTTAATGCCAATCTGAATAGAAAAATAATTTTAGCTAGTACAAAGTAATCCTCAAATCTTATTTATTAATTAGTTAGTTAATGAATCTTTGAATAAGTAGAATTTTTATACACTGAAGTTGACTAATATCGGTTCTGTATCTACGGTATAAATACGAAGTTGTGAGTATTTTTGCTATTACACTTTTTAATTTTGAGTATGTTATGATGCAGAGAGGTAGAAATTATCTACGTTTTATGTGCTAATTGCTATAGTAATGATTTCTGAGATATTTGCTTTGTTTTTATGTTCAATACGTATATATATATATATACAATCCTATGATTTATAGATAAAATCTTGATGATTGTAGGGTAAAATATTTGTATATGCTGAGTTTTCTTTCAATCATGAAGTTATGTATTTATTACTTTTTCGTGGCCTTAGAAGTACATGCTATATTTAATATAAATGTCTAGACAATTGTAGTTATAATCTATAACCTAGGACGCCATTTTGCCGTATGGTTGTGGTGGTTTTTGTTGGTTGTAAGATATTGACACAATGTATGATGTACCTATGTAGTTAAGAATTTATATCAAAATAAAATTAATTTATAAAATCAAATGTTCGTTTCAACTATTATTTCAACCATTATTCATTTATCACGTCACATATCTACCATATTTACATTACATACTCTACTAAACTAAAAATATTACAGCTTCAGTAGGTATAGGGATTTAAATTAAGATTCAACTAAACAGTAGTCGTAATATATTATCTTACTACAACTTGAAATCTTTTGTATTAACCTTACCAGAGAAAGTTTCCAAATTTCAATACTAAATTTAAAGGTCAGGCAGAACAGTAGCACAGCGAGTGGCGAAACCGCTGGATGAATTCCGCTGCGATCAAGTGTAGTTTGAGTAGCGGAACTGGGCGTCGGAACGTCACGCGAGTCAGTTGAGTTGAGGCAATCGGAGCGAAATGTCGTCTTTATTAAAGTCCGAGGAGGAAGCAATATTATTGTGGACTTTAACTTTGTAAAGGCGTAAAACTCGTAGAATTTGGGTGCAGGAGATTAATGAAAAACAGAATAAATTAGGAGAAAACCGATTGCCATGAAGATCGTTTCTATACATATTTTAGAATGAGCCCAGAGAGATTTGAAGATTTACATAAACTTTTGAAGCCACAAATTACATCTATTTCTGGTCTCTTGAATTAATTTTTCTGTAAAATCGACATCCAAAAAATGTAGTTTAACTTTTTATTTTTGTCGACTTCCACAAACACGTGCGAAAACCGCGGCACCGCAACAAAATGGCAGCCGGAGCGCAGAAGTATGGCTGGCGTCGGGGCAGATCGGCGAAACCGCGCGGGGAAAGAGATAGAATTATAATCAAAACAGGCAGTTTCGCTAGTGTTCCGCTTCTCCGACATACGGACAAGACATGGCGAAATTACTGCGGTTCCGCTGTTATGGTTTCGCAGCGGAGGTGTGCTACGTGCGTGAATTCTGTTCCAAAGCATGTGTCGCCATACCTGCACACCCTTAGACGATAATCATTATTTTACACACATACATAACTCTACGCTAATTTGTTACAGAGGATTCATTAAATATGAATCCTAAACGCCACTTAGGTATAATAAAATTATACTAAATACACTCTTATGCTGATCATGGAAGATAGCGTTTCGTATACATACTAGCGAGCCATAACGTCCGAGACAACGGTACGTCAATAGAGAGCTAACAAATGTGCATCTTAACACTTACCAAATATTTTCGTGCAAAATGTACAGCAATATTCCTGTAAGAAATGTAGTTCATTGCGTGCTCTCTGGTGCTCTCGTAGTTCCAATATAGTTAGTACTCAAATATGACAAGCAATGTATGTGTTTTATATGGTAGATTCGATCATACCGTGTTTCTCTCTTAGTTACATAATACCTACTTTGTGAAAATTACATAGAAACAAAAGTTTTTGGGCTTACCGATAAAATGATGTCCATAATTTGAATACACTGCAGTCCTGACTTCTTTCGATACGTAATTATCATAATCAACTCGGCATAATTATTGTTTTTTCAAGCATTACGTTCCCGTCGAAAGTATGATATGTTAGAACGCGCGTGCCCCGCCCACATCGTACTTCTTACTTATTTCAGTTCTGTGGTTCAGGCTAAATCTAACAGGCAGACAAACAGCATTGTTTACTATGCATTATGGTGTAAAATTGACAAAAAAATTATAAATGATTTGATTTGATTTAAGTTCAATCCCAAAAAAAATATATTTATATTTTTTGTTTTTTTTATACATGTATAATAACATAAATAAAATAAAATAATAATATAATATAAATTATACAGTGTAAACATTCCGATGCATTTAGTGAAATGCTGTTATTATGACACTACACACAGACACTTTAATGTTATGTATAGATTATAACTATTTCTCATAAAAACGCAATATCAGGTTTAAAAACTTTGAGAAGTTACTGATGTGGCTACTATATGGCACTATCCATGTTATTGAGATTTAACATGCAGTACCTACAGTTGGCACCTGGAAGGTAAAGTGGAACTTTGCACTATAGGTACCTATAATGTAGACCTCCATTACATTAATTTTCATTATTTTCATAAATATATTTCATTGACATATCACATATATTATACCTACCTGACAGGCACTGCAGAGCAGATGGCATGAAAATGTTGTTTACAAAGCACTACCTACTGAGAGTCCTTTAAAAATTATTTAAATTGATGTTCCCTCCTAATTTCTGTATGATAATGATGTGCAGTCTTTCTGCAGTAATTTACACATGTTACAATTTTGCATGCTCTCCTGGGTTTTACTTAAATAATAAAAGAGTATTAAAGGCTTTGGCTCTTTAATATCGTAAAGTATATCACACAAACAGTAATTTAAAGCTCATAATAAGCTAAGCTTAAACTTAAAACATATGACCAGACCAATCAATCACATTAAATATGCTTCACAATAAATTTACTTCTTTTATTCAGACTTCAAGAAAGCTGCCTTTGGTGCCATGTTCACCATGGATAAAATCATGTTGAAAATACCCCTGCTTCGAAGGCCTGGCCAGAGCACCATTACAATGGATAATAAGTAGACCAGAAAAATATTGTTCATAGATGACGCAATCCATGCAAGTGTACACAACATGGTAATTGAGATTATGTAGTACTGAAATAAAAGAAATACAATTATTAAGAAAATTAACAGTTGATTAAGAAATATTATATATTTATATACAACAACCATGAAATGGGGCTTTCTTAGGTTAAACTTACCATACAAGGACTGGTTTCCCTTAATGAATAGAACATTCGGATATTATGCAAGCCCTTATTGTAACTGGCCACCATATTTTTACAAATTTCTTCAAACATTTTTTCATGCTGGCCAGTCCATGAAGAGGGACCATAAAGAGAATTACAAATAACAGGCACAATAAAGTCAATAAAATTGAGAATTAAGCCAATAACAGCTAATGTTGCAATTGAATTTAGGTCCAGTAACCAGATGATAAGAAATAAAATAGAAACAGAACCAACAATGGCACAAGGATGCCACTGCTGTTCCCACAAGATCACGGATTTTAGGGGCAGGATGGCCATTCGCCATCCCTCTAAGAACCTCTTCAACTTTTTCACCTGATGTTCCTGAAAATATCATATAAGCTATGAGATCTATCTACCTACATAAAATTATTTCTACATACATATTTCCTAAGTGATAAAAATATTTTGATATTAAGGAAACAAAGAAGAATAAGTAATACATAAAAAGATTCTTCGTAACATAGTTTATTCCAACGAAATGAAAAAATATGAGAAAAGGTAGCACTTCATATAATTCGTCACCTGGTTTTGGGCAATAGTGGTTTCAGCCATTTTAATAGAATGTAATTTCTATTTTTACGGTAGCCGGAATGAAAGAATTTGAATATATTTAATACTATCGCAAAACCGTTCAATAGGTCGTCGAGTTCAGGTTCTTTCAAAACATTAAAACGAAATCAATCGAAACTTCATGCACATCAACGAAATACAAGTGTCACACAGTGATGTAGCTCAATTAGGCTTAATCCAATTAATCACAGTAAGATGGAAGGAGATGGGAACATACCAAAACAGCCTTCACTATTTGGTTGCTTATTAAAAACGTCAAAGTTGGACTTTCCTGTATTGCCAGCGTATGAACTTTCCCCTTTTTCCAAATCGGAGTAGCCCTAAGTGCCCTAATTCCGAATAATCGTCTGATCGTTATAATAAAATTATGTATTTTTACAGCTTGAGTACCGGCTAGTACACGTAGTACTCAGTCTTTAAATCGAAATCTTTTTACCATATAGTCAATTTATATACAAACGACCTGGTCTCTCGAGTTATTTCCAACACAAATAATTTTGTTATGAAATAAATTACTCATGATTATTTCCTAAATCGGTGAGAAAATTTAAAGAAAAGAAAACTGTAGTTTTCATCCGTGTACAAAGTACAAACGTATAAACAGTCACTGTACTTACTACCACTACTGGGTCTAGTACACTGACCTCTATTATACAAGTGTATAATAGAGGTCAGTGGTCTAGTACCATCCGTGCGCTGTACCTAAAGGTATTATAGTTAGAGGCGGGGAGCAAGCAGGGTTGCCAACCTTAGAGCTTTTTTTCTCGTACATAAACAACAAAAAATCTCGTACTTTGGCTTTAAAGCCTCGTACATTCATCAAGCATTTAAAATATTTTGAAACCAAAAATAAGACATATTAAATGAGTGTAAATTTAGCAGACATTTGTTAACTTTAAAATTTTTGCAGACATTTGTTAATTTAATTTTTTTTGAATTAAACAAACGAAATTATTATATTATATTATTATATTTATAAAAATGCGATTTTCTTTTTTATTCTAATTTTTTTAATTTTAACATGTCTACTAAATTCTCCCTCATCATATTTAACTAGTGATTGAGGTTAATTGAGAATGTACGGTGGCCGGCACATCAGACTACTACAATCTGTCAAATTTCCTCATTACATTGAACAGTTTTTGACATTGGCAAAATTGTGGTAACTCCACAAAGCCACAATCCAAAAGTTGAAGTTGAATTGCTGAGTAACAATCTGTCGCGCATGTATTACCTGCCATAAGTGCCATAGTCTTAAAATGAAAAAAATCCACGAACATACTCAATACGTCTACTTTTCATTTCGCAGATCCAATGTAGCCAAAGTGTAAAAATCCATTGACGCTATAAAATGCTGTCCACAATAAAGAATAATGCTATAAAATTTCCTATATCAAAACCTCGTACATAATTGTACGAGCTTGCTCGTGTCCTCATACCTCGTACAGCAGACCAGGGCTGCCAGACGAGTGCTAGTCAATTATCGTATCAATTTTCGAAAATTATCGTACCAGATGAAAAATTATCGCTATTTCGCAAAACTAGAAATAGTATGGGAATTTTAGCAAGTTGTGAAATTAGACAGAAATAAAAAAAAACTTATTTACTATACTTTTTATAAAAGAGTGGGATTATCGGAATCACTATTTACTTCTACCTCTGCAGCAGCGCCAGCCGTTTTTGAATAAAGGACTGCTGGTGCTGAAGTCATTCAAGATATCATTTTTCAGATTATTTTGTATTTTTAGGCGATTTTAAGGCACTGGATACTAGTCTTTTCCATACTTCGGAGGAGGGTTGGGAATTATCGTACTCTGGCGTACGATAATACATATTGTATCGTACATCGTACCGGTGTCGAAATAATCGTACATGTACGATAATTATCGTACGTCTGGCATCGCTGCAGCAAACCACAAATCTCGTATTTATACGAGGAACCTCGTACAGTTGGCAACCCTGGGAGCAAGCCACAATCTGGCGGCGGCGTCGCGTCAGTAGAAAGAGTAAGAAGATGGCAATTTACGTACATCTCTCTCGCACCTCATTGCTGATTTAGCTTTAATATCTCTGTTTTTATGAGTAACCATTTGATAGAAGACAGGATAACCACATCAAATAAACATTTTGCTACTTTTGGAAGTCAAGTCTTTGATTTTATATATTTTTTCATATTATATGACTGTCATAAGCTATTATTATTTTAATTTTCTGTACTTTGTAAACTGTAGAAACAAGTTATATTGTAATTTGAGAGTAACAAAAAAGGTTCAGTTTTGTCATGTTGAATTTTTTTTAAAAGCTATTAAAAATTACAAAGTGTTAATGCTGCTCTATACAAGTGCATAGGTTATGTTTTGGACCTCTGATGACATTTACTCATAGGTATACTTTGAGTTAACCAATCAGTAAATCGCTGTCTTCTTTTTCTTTCTACCGACGTCGCCAACCCACATACAGATAAAAGGCCCTACGCACCTTCGTGCCTGACGTACGTCCCGCCAAGGTCACGCACGATGCACGATGCAAAACGATCGTGCGTAGTTTTGACGTACGTCAGAATTATATATATATACATTATATACTGCTTGCTGGACTTGCACGACGCGTTTTGTACATACCATAGACTTTACCTTCTAGTATATAAGTTTATGGTAGATACATAGACAGTATATTGCCAATTTGTGGGGAATGCCCAAAAATGCGGGGAATTTCAAACCGATAGGCGAATTTATGGGGAGACCATCAATGCGAGGAAAATGCGGGAAATCGGGAATATTTAGCCTTATTAATTACATTACGACTGCAGGTTTTATCTCCCCAAACCGTGGAATTTGACTATTATTTTGGGGTAATTTAAGAATATGGCAATGGCAACGCTGGCTACAGCACCGTGGCCTTGAGCGGACGTACGTCGGCGCACGATGCGTGCGTATGCTACCGTCGGGCACGGCGTCCTTGGCGGGACTTACGTCAGACACGATGGTGCGTAGGGCCTTTTAAATCTAATACCTTCCCGCTTCTAGCTGTAATACCTCTATGGCGCTATATCGCTTCAAAATTTTTTTTCCGAATAAAATCAAGACTGCTCGTGCAAACTCTCATTTTTTGCAAAGTCTGTCAACACGCTTTTTGCAAAATCTGTGGTGCCTGTCCCCAGCCCAATACCTCACGCGGTGCATTAGGGGCGTCTATGCCAAGTGGTCAAGTGCCGTTCAAACGTCGTAATTTGGATGAGACCCAATCACCAAGAGGCTAGCACAAAAGGCCAAAACTGCTGTTTAGACCAAAACCACTTTCCTATGCACACTTCGCGCGTTGGTGGGCGTTACATCGGCTACTACCTGTCACGGCTGTCACATTAACACAGCGTCAATACAACATATTCAGGAGCAAGTTCGAAACTCATGGCAGCCATGATGAGTGCCGCGAGTGTTAAGTCGGGCCTATGTCACTCGATGTACTTGCGCGCGCTAAATACCTACCGGCCACTGGTCCACGTCCACCACGGTGGGTTGATAACAGCTGCATCGCGCGCTCAAGGGTTTTTTTTAAAGTACAAAACAGTACAGTTTTTACAGTATTTTAAAGATATACATATTCTTTAAAATACTGTAAAATTCACCTTGAAAATTAACATAGTTGTTTAAGTGCAGTATATTAATGTAGATAAAGTAAGAGAAAAAAGCCCGGCAGCACTATTTATGAAATTTAAAAAAATATCCTCTTAACCTTGATTATATTATTTATTAAACCTTTTTGTAATATTCAGAATATTGTCCACCACACAGTTTAATAATCAAAATTTTTAAAAAGGAAAGAAGTTTATTTTTAACTTTTACATAAAAATAAAAGAAATGTAGGATTGTTATATACTTACTAAAACAATTTAAATGAAAAATAAGCGTTATAGACCAGGGCCAAACCGATTTTAGAAATCCGGATTAAAGAAAAATTCTTAGCAGTACATATTTGGTTGGTCGGAAAATTAAGTATTGTAAGTAATTGATAAAAAAAATGGAGAGAACCAGGTAAAAGTTCCGGAAGTAAGGTGGGGGGGGGGGGGGTAGGGAGTTGATAGGAGTTGGAAGGGTTGTTTTGGAGGGTCACCGTAAACCGGAAATCGTAAAAATCATTATTGACCCTACCCCTCTTCTGGGACTTTCACCTGGTTCTCTCCATTTATTTAGGTACATTAAGTTATAAAGTTATAATTTATACAAAGTTTTAATTATTTTTTTATTTATAATAATAATATTTTTTCTCTAAAATATGTTTGGTCCTGGAGTATACGCAAATCTGCCACCTAGTTTCTACCGATTGCGTGTGGAAAGATCTATAGATTTTCTTTTCTTCGCAACCGTCTGCCAACCTTTTTCGCTGTCCTCCATTCTTAACCGCTTATTTGTTAGTTCTTCATTTGTCTCCATGTTCTCCTTTAAATTATATGTGTAGTCAGTCTCACCGTGCATCTATGGAAATTTCAAAGTTGTGTATGTCATCGCAGTCACTGTAAACATAGCTGCTGGCCGTTTAGAATACGGTGCATATTAACTTCACACAATAGACGGCCGGGCACCGACCGCGCTGCGCCGAGCGATAAGAAATCGGTTAGTTGTTTACTACATTGGTTAACTACTGAGAACGCGTTCTAATCGCACGAGGTGTGAATTAGCATTGTTATATCAAAATCAAAATTATTTATTTCAAGTAAACCCATTGTGGGTATCTTTGAATTGTCAGGAGGAGTCAGAGTATAAGTCGGTCGTGAAGCTAGTTGCCTGTTCCAAAACGTAGATCCTGTGGAGAAGAACAGGAACAGCAAGAAACTCCAAGAACACTCTTTTCCAACATGTTTTTTTTTACAAAGTTATTTGTTACATTGCTTATAAGCGCAATTTAATGTGAGAACAATGTAACATAATATTGTTCTAAAATGAAAAAGAAAATCACAGAGCTGCTAGGCAACATAGAAAATTAACATAATACTTGTGACTACAGTGATTTTTTTTCTAATTAACAAGAAATAAAAAGCGTTTCATAACTACAATGTCAACGGTGTATAAAATAACATCAATGTTCTAATGTCAATAATAATAATAATCAAAATATCAATAAATCTATACGTCTGATAAGAAGCAAGACATCGGTCGTTATAGTCAACAGAAAACTGATTAGCCTTAAAGGCTAGGTAACGTAAAAAATACCGTAAGCAAATCGCCGTGTATATGCAGATAATGCCTTCTGAAGAAGTACACGATGGTCTTCTATAGTGTCTATACGATGAAAACATTTGCTGTAGTTAGTGTATATCACATCCACCTGGCACTGCCTCTCCATACCTAAATTATAGAATGTCCCACAATGTATTAGAAAATTTCAGAGTGGTTTCGAGTTTTCGGGAACTCTACTCTCTATGAAATAAAGTTCAGAGTGTTTAAGGCGGTGCATTGCGGTATCAGTAGAGGTCTAGTTGAACAATCAGCGAGTGAACAAGTGAATAGAGAAGTGGAAATATAAGTGCGAAGTACAGGTGATAATTTAAATTGTGAGAATTAATTATAATTGTGTTATTTGTGAATTATTGAAATAAATTGTCTTTTTTGGTAATAAATTGGTGTACCTTACTAATCCCGAACCTCAGCTTGTAACAGTATGAAAATAAAGCAAATGTACATTTTTGTACACTAAAACATTTGAAATGAATGAAATAAACGTTAAGTACTTAATTTACATAGAATTTTTATTTTATAAAAAAATATAACATTACCGTGCCCGGAGAGACTAGGCAACTAAAACGGTAGGTATCGATATTTTTGTAGGGAGTGATTTATCTGTTACGTAGTAACTACTCAGTAATCCGTGGTCTAAGTCAAATATACCTATTTACTTCATAAAATTTCTTAAAATCACTTGAAATACTTTTTTTTTACTAAAATTTATATCAACACAATGTCACCGCAACAATAGGTTGCTTTGTGAAAAGTAAATCTATACTAATATTATAAAGCTGAAGAGTTTTTGTTTGTGTGTTTGGTTAATCGCGTTAATCCCAGGGACTACTGATTCAAATTGAAAAATTCTTTGTGTTGGATAGCCCATTTATGGAGGAAGGCTATATAATATATAACATCACGCTACCACCAATAGGAGCGGAGCAGTAACCATAAACGCAGGTGAAATTGCGGGGACGGCTAGTAGGTAATAAGATAATCCTGTTGCTGGGCATTCCAGCCTGCATGCAGGCCACTCATTGGCTTGGTTAACCAGATCTTTTTATTGACTGCTTATTGTAATACACATACTGTATTACTCTTTGTTAACAATTAAAGATGTATTTAATCAATAACCATCATTTAATAAAAAAATATTTTTATATAAAAAATAAAAAGTAATTACAAAATCAGTTCTCTTAGATAAAGCGCCAATTATATTGGGACTACAATAAGATATGTTTGTCTGAGACAGGAATGAACTATGACAAATTATTTCTTGTTATTCAGATTGTTAATTTAATTTACTATTATTTCACTCTACGGAAATAACGCTTGCCTGGAGTCTTGGCTTTGTCATGCGTGAGAGTCTGAAACAAGAAATAACATCAGTTGTAATAAATGTATGACCGAAGAGAAGATCGCACTTGTACAACAAGAAATCGATAAAGTTATGATCATTGAAAAAACCAACCACTTGCCCTGAGTTTGTCATACAGAAAGTTAGTTAGGTTGCTTTCTCCCAATAGTATGAACTAATTTATTATTAGAAGTAATGAACTTTATAAAAATAAACTGACAAGGTTAGATACAGAAATTATTAAAATAAAATGAAAGAGATATTTTAATAAAATTTAGAAAGTCCACTACATTATCTTCTTTTTTATTACAGCATTGATATCATTCTGGATAAAAAGCCTTTTATAGATTAAATTTAATTTTATTTTTACATAAGTCACCAATATGAGCTTTTGAGTTTTTGTGTTATAAAACAATGTTAGCAGCTGTAACTCTGTATAAACAATCTCGCACAAAAAACATAGAGGGTAAACATATTATAATCAAAACAATTTTCATCCATCAATACAAGGTACTGACAAAATTCCTAAGAAAGAAGTATAGACTCATCATCCTCCGCGCCTTTTCCCAACTAAGGTCCGGCCGAACTTTAATATTTTACGTGAAGCGACTGCTATCAGACCTCCACAACCCAAGTCCTAGGCGATATCGAAGTTCTGTAGTTAGACCAGATTGTCGGACTCGACAAGGCTCCAACTACGCGGAGGCCCGCGCGTCCTTAGACCCGATCGTCAGCTTTTTTTTTATTTATTTTTAATAAAATGATCGTTACATTTAGCTGTACTAACATGATGGAGCGTGAAAAATGCTAAAAATAAAAAAAAACAAAAAATATTTCTTCATCGGGATCGATTTTTTCTGACCCATCATCAATGGTACCTACCATTAGTACTATCTGTCTTCTGTCTGTCTGTCTTCGTATTCGGGAGCGTTTCACTAACACCCTGTATGTTATTTTGGGCTCTTTGAAAACATTAGATGTTTGTTTTACTGGAACACCATAATTGGATTCCATAAGTCCAAATGGGCTTTATGACCGAGCTGTAGTTTATTACTAAGGGATAAAGTTGACTGTTTTCAAAGTAACCACAGAAGATTTTTGAATCGGTTATTACCATCGTCACGTTTTTTCTTTATATTATGGTCTTTCCATGGTATGCGTTGGTTCAAACAGAATCCCAAGTATTTTACATACTTGGATTGCAGCAGCGGATCCTGGCCTAGGTAGACTGTTGAGCATAACTTCTTCCTAAGAGTAAACGTAATTTGGTGTGATTTGGGAGCATTTGCTTTAACGCACCATTTCAGCAACTAGTCATTTGTTAGGTTAAGTTGGGTTTGTAGCATTCTACGGGGGTTGTCTGGTCAATGGCACTTTACGGTGCACCGGTGTGGGCGGAGGGTCTGACCGCCCAGAATAGGGCGCGCCTCTGTCGCCCTCAGAGGGTTATGGCGCACCGTGTCGTCGGAGGCGGCGTGCGCGTTGGCCGGGACTGGGATTTGGAGGCGGAAGTGCTCGTCGAAGTATATCGGCGAACGGCTGAATTCCAGGCGGGAAGCGGCAGTCGGCCCTCACCAGAAGAGGTGCGCGAATGGCGTGAGACCGCTCGCCAAGCCACCATGCCTCGTCGGTCGTCCCGGCTGGAGGCTCCACGTGCTGGCTTTGCCGCCGTGGAAGCGCTCCAGCCGGTCATCGTCAAGTGGGCAGGGCGGCAGCACGGGACCCTTTCCTTCCGACTGACGCTGGTTCTTTCCATGCACAGCTGCTTGGGGAAGTATCTGCACTCGGTCGCTAAGAGGGTATTGAGTCCCGCCTGTCACCACTGTGACTGCAGTGAGGACTCGGCTCAGCACACACTTTCGGTTTGCTCCGTCTGGGCGACGCAGCGTCGGGCCCTCACTGCAGTCATCGGAGAAGATCTCTTGCTACCGGCGCGGTCATACGATCCATGGCCGGTAGCGATAGGAATTTTACGCGCGATGATCTGGCCCTTCGTTGTTTAACTTGAAACATCCTATCTTTAAGATAAGAAGCCATTAGGAAGTAGAAGGAGTGTGGAAATGTCTTTTTAATTTTGCACAACAAGGTTTTATGCCATACTCAGTCAAACCCCTGTTGGACATCAAAAATGGTGCAGAGTAATACTCTTTTTTCTCAAGGTCTTATAGAGTGGTAAACTCTATATACTTGTTCCACAGTGGAATGGTCTTTGCGGAATCCAAACTGATGATTGGGTATGATGTCATTTTCATCGAGGTGAGATTTACGCATAGTAAGGAGGATTCTTTCCCAGAGCTTTGACAATAATGGCTTAAGGCTGATGGGTTGGTACGATGTCACTTCATTGGCAGGTTTACCAGGTTTGTGGATCATTACTATTTGAGACATTTTCCAGAGGGAAAGAAAATAACAAACTCTTAGAATGGCATTGAAGGGGTTTGTGAGACAGACGATGCACTTCCTGGGCAGCTCCTTCAGAATTCTTGGGGTAATAAGGTCAAATCCAGGGGCCTTATTCATGACCAGATCTGATATTTCACTGGCTAGTCCACTTGGAGGCGTTGGATGCAATGGAACACTTAGCTGAAAGTCTTGATTGAGGACAGTATGTATTTTAGAGTTGTCAGGGCCTTCGGTAGTGTTTGGCTTAAATACACCAGCAGCAAAAGCCTCAGACTTCTCTAAGTCAGACTCAAACTTAAATATTATTATGAAATATTTTTTAAACAAAACAGTCTAGTTCTTTTAGAATGAATGAATGAAAAAAGAATGCAAACACTACTATGCATAAACTTGCTTGGAGCCAGTGCTTTATTCTATATTACAGACAGTGTTTGTTTATAGTTTACATAATTGAGTTATTTCACAGAATCATGTCATTGGCACATATTAATTTGTTTACATCACTGTTGTTAAATTTAAAAAACCATGGTCATTTGCCTCAATGTTTGAACTGACCTGAATCAAATATATTTTTTATTACAAATACTTGTAATAAACAAAACGCGTGAGGTGTCTGTGGGACACTCGGTTGGAACGCAGTTCCTTTCGCTATTTATATATTTCATAGATTGAATAAAATGTATCAAAATACAGTAAATATTGTAAAAACTCGAAATTAAAATTGCCCTCTGTGAAAGTTGCCCTAATTAATATATGCATAATTAGTATACAAGATATTACCGTAGTAAAGCACAGAACTTATTTTATTTTTACGTTGCGCTAATACTTTTTTCTGGCTAGATGGTCGGCCACAGAGCATCTGAAATGTAATTTCGTTCCAAAAAAAACACTTTAATAGAAAACAAGGTTATTGATCAGAGTACAACTGATATATTAGTTCTTGTCTCATAAGGTATGGTCTGGATCATACATGAAATGAATAGAAGTGCAAATATAGGTGAGAATATTAGATTGATTTTGTTGTACTTACAATAACACACTCATCATCATTGAACAAATAATGACGGCCACAAGTCTCATTGGATTCTGGTATAACTGACTTTGTTACCAACTCATTGTCATTGACTATGGTTGTCACACTCTGTAAATAAAATAATAATAATGCATATATAAGTTAATGTGACACTGATATCTCCCAGTGATGTTTCAACAAAAAACTAACAATTACAACATTAATGTTCTGTATTAAAATTACAATTGTATTTAAAACATATTTAAGTAAATATCTTGTGTTCCCGATATCTTACTCAAGCAATATTTATATCTGTAATAAGACATTTCAAAAGGATTAGGTTTTTATCAGTTTCCATTCAGATTATTAATTCTTGTAAGACTTACTTTGATCGCTGTGTTAGGCATGTGTTCCTCATACTCTTCTCCCAATTTGAATTTATATTCCACTGTGCGGATCAAGGAGGAATTTTTGATTGTCATTGTGTCACCATCTATAGTTATTTCTAACAAGGGTGATGACATAGACATCATTTTACGCCCCATAAATGGCACTCCTGTAAAACATATCATTGCCTAGTACGAAAAATGTATGCTTCTGTATGCTAAAATGACAATTTATCCAAATATAAAAATATTTCACACAAGTACAATAACTCTTACAATAACTCACCAACGGCTATGAAATAATCATCAATGTTCTCATTTTTGTAGTGTTGATATTTGCCAGCAATTGACGGCATTTTCGTAACTTGGGTGGACCACTAATGAATAAGTTCAGTCCTATAAGTAAAAGATACTTTAAATGTTCCTACTTCATTTAATAATATCTTATCATTAATATATCCAATTTATCAATCACGTAGACTATAATCAGATTACTGTTTTTGATAATGAAATATTTGCAGTTCTGCGAGACTGCAAGTCCTTAACGAAGATAACGGATAGTAATATGTTTTGTTTGACCAACATTTTTATACAAACTATGCAATATAACTGCAAAACATAGTGGTCAACTATTTATTATTATTGTCTTGTGTTGTCAAGAAATATGTTTCTTTTCTTCCTTAATAATATTAAAAATGAACATTACTTTTTGTAGCAAAAGCTAACTTACAAAAATATCAAACTGTTGAGCAGTACTCTCGCTTCACACACAGAATGATCAACATTAAAGAGTATACATGTCATTACAAACACTACGTTTGATTTGAACTAGCATTTACTTTACTGTCACTGTCAGACTGTCAGACAATGAAAATGCAATCGAAACTGAAATGAAAACAACTAGTGTTGTACTTGTGATGTGTTATCGATAATAAGAACTTCAAAAAAGTGGCCGTGACTTTGTGTGCTCGAATGCTTCTCACAAGACTCAATCATTTGGAAAAGGGCGGTTATAGATACATCAACACAGGCAGATACGGTATTACCTTTTTATTATAATTTCACATTTGACATACCAACCTATTGTTGCGGTGATCCTGTGTGTATTGATCTTTAATATTTAATTACAATATTGAAATAAAACTATTTTTAACGGATTGGTAGAACACCTTAATTGGCTACATCTTGAAGCGAGCTTCAATCAATACGTCAAGTGCCAAGTACCTCTACAAGATGCAGGGGCCTATAAAATAGACTGTGACTGTGGGCTCTCGTACATTGGTCAAACCAAGAGAAGCATTGGCACCCGCGTCAAAGAACACATTGCTGACATAAAACACCAATGCTCTATGAAGTCTGCTGTGTGTGAACACGTGCAACAAGGGACCCACCATTACCTGCGTTTCGATAAACCACAGGTACTCGCGAAAGAAAACAGATTCCTACCAAGGATGCTCCGTGAGGCTATTGAAATTAAAAAACACCCTAATTTTAATAGAGAAGATGGTTGGAACATACCACCAGCTTGGGATCCGGTTATTCACTTACTCAAACCCAAGAAAATACAAAACACAGCAAGGCTTCAAGACACTTTGAGCTCATTCTGCGTAAATAGTAACACCAACAATCAACAAACTTCGGGTACTTTGAGATAACTTTGCACTTCGATACATGAGACGATCACCATCTTAGTCTACCTGTGACCATGGCTGCTGAAAAGCAACTGATCGGGATCAGTGTATGTAGTAAAATAACACCAAATAAATCGCGATAGAATCCGTTAAAAATAGTTTTATTTCAATGTGTAACATTCGCGTAAACTTTCGACAATATCATTAATTATAATATTTAAAAAAATTAAACAAATATATATATACCGAATAAAAAATTGAGCTTTGATGCGGAATTATAAAACAACGCTATCTTTTACTGTACGCATCAAGGAGAAATGAGACAAAGAAAACGCGTGCATGTTCCGTTGGATATGCAAAAAACTGCGTCAGGTAGAGGCCGAAAACTTAGAGTGAAGAAGAAGAACAAGCTTTACTTTGCATTTGCTTGGGTTTACCCGGTGCTAGCTACGGTTGACTCTCCCAGTTTCCAGCTCCTCGCTTGTAAAAGGGTCCAGTATGCCTCCAATCTTGTTGGTTGGGCACACACTGCAGGTGCAGTAACTGGGCTGTAATGGAGCAATGTCCAAAAAACTACTGGTTTAAACGGTTACTGAATACGCCACAGCAGTTGTTTTGGCATCCCTGGTCGGTTTTTCTTTCAGGAAACCGGTTGTGGCACCTTTTGGTTTGCCACCAGGTCTCAGTCTTTGGGGAATTTTGGATCTTTTATTATTCATATAAACCGATTAAGTATTAATTCCCTGCCCTTCCCACCCTCTACAGAGCCCGCACCTGGGTATGTTCAACTTGAACAGGGATACATCGGGGTCGGGAGTATAGATCCAGATGGTTAGCGTTCCTGGGCGACATCGGAAGCTCGTGCTGGGAGACTGATGCATCAAACCTATCCACTCACCAGTTTCTCCATCCACTCTTACTTCGTTAGCAAGTATCGGTATTGGTATAACATTTTAACACCCTTTTATTAGC
Organism: Euplagia quadripunctaria; assembly: GCA_963859945.1. Lineage (NCBI taxonomy): Eukaryota > Metazoa > Arthropoda > Insecta > Lepidoptera > Erebidae > Euplagia > Euplagia quadripunctaria. The sequence goes on along the minus strand of OY982564.1, from coordinate 7,070,918 downwards.
TTTACTTGTATTGTAACTAACTAAATAACTGTGTAAACAAATCTTGGAAGTCGATTTGAACTTACTTCTAATCATCGTATCGTATCTAATGATTAGGCCAGAAGGTGGATCCAACCAATCGCTCTTTTTTACTTTGGTTCATTGTTCAAGCGTGTTTTTAGTTTTACTAAACTATAATTGTTATTATTTACATTACAAGTCTAAATCAAGTAAGTGGCCTGAGTTGAGCTAATATTTTAGTAAAAAGATATTCAACAGACTTAATAGTATTAATAAATGCAGTTAAAATTAAGTTTCAACTACTATTGATTTAGTTTCTTTGAGAAAAAGTACATACATGAAGCAATTTTTTCAATGAATTAAACATTACAATTGTAACATCTACCGGTTTCATAAGCATGCTTGGTAATTTCATCGATAGTGTGATTGTCGACTGAATATCATTTGGTTGGTCATTTTTCGATAGAAAGCGTTTTGAAACTTAAACAAACCATTTTTTTTTTAAATAAAATTATTTAAATTATGTGAAATATTTTTTTATGCATTAGTTGGTATATTTATTTGTACATTACAAATTCTACAAATTGTTTTTTTTAAAACATTATTTAATTTGCAATTAGGAAATTATCGCATGTTTCGATTTTACGGGTGTGGGTTTTTTTGTGGCAGATAATGGCAAGGTATTCAAGGCAAATGGGATGTGACAACAAGAGCGGACGAGTATGAGAGAGATGTGATTTTTGTTTAGATTTTTATGAACTCGAAAATAATACAATTATTAATAATAGTGGTTTCTATTATGTGTTGAAGTATTATATTATAGTGAAGTAGTGCTTAATATTTAGTGAATAAGAAGTAAGAGGATTTAGATTTTGGGTCTAGAGCAACTTGAAATAATTTACAAGTATTTGTTGATCGATTATTTACACAATAATATTCTGTTTGTGATTCAACGAAATTTTCGATAATGGGTGAAAAGGAGGACTATTTGACATCATACAGAGTGTTTTTTGAAAATTTTGCCGCTACTGTTAATCCGGAAGATCAGTTGCCCGTCAGCATAGCCGGGTATACTATCACGGAATCAGAGTTACCCGGCGAAGTTCTTTATTGGATTACACAATATCTAAGCGAAAAGTGAGTATGAACAACTTTTGTTATTATAAATATTATGTAGGTACAATATTGTTTAGTGCAAAACTTCTACTTTGGTCGTTACTTGATACTGATAAGACAACGAAACTTGAATCTCCAATGCTGATTAGAATACAAATATTAATAAAAATATACATTTATTTACATTTCACCTTAAAAAAATTACAAAACTGTTATTATATCCCGACAAAACCAAACCCTATGTTCTAAAATAATAAGTAATAAAATTGCACATACAGAATACAAATTGATTCAGTTGGTTCAATGATTCATAACTGTGTATCATGGAACTCATAGGAAACATTATTATAAATGACTTGACTGAAATGAATCAAGTTCAGAACCCTATCTGGCTAACATGAATCCTAACTAATATTATAAACGTAAAAGTGAATTTGTTTGTTACTCAACTGGTCATGATGAAGGTATGCATACACTTTATAGCCATTATTGCCAGGGGTACAGTTAGTTTAGACAGTAAAAAAACACTGTTCCCAAGGGACAGAAAAATAATGTTCCCTCAAGCAAAGCCATGGGAAAAAGCTTGTCTGCTAATGTGCTAAAGAATGTGTAAAAACTAGTGATGCGTAAAATGTGTCATTGAGTTGGAAAGATAGGTACATATCATTTTGGTGTAAAGATCACTCATTTTTCTCATTTAGCTCACTTAACTCAGTTGATTTAATTCCTCATCTCGCCCGTTTAGCAGTTACAAATATCACTCACCTGCACCTCTCTCGCTCAAATGAAGCTTTCACTCATTTTTCTTTTTTTTTTTTTTATCGTGTGGATAAAAAAACAAAACAACATACTATTACACTTCTCAATCTCATTAGTTAAATTAAGTTTTTTTTTCATTTCTAATCATTTTCAAACATCTTAAAATAAAAAACAATGTTTTATATAAAGCAATTATAAACAAAGCAAGTCTTAAAATCATAATAAAACACAACTTTGCTGCAAATGAAATAATGTATATTTTTCCCTGACAACATCATAGTTACATTGATACGAAATGAGCATTAGCATTTACTGTACTATCATTTTCGTCAGCCGGTTATGCATTGCATAACACCTATCACACTCTCACTCATTGGTTAGTAGTAGTTATCTATCACTCGCTCATCCATGAAACAAACAGTTGGAGCATTGGTTTAGTTCACTGAGCTAGTGAGTTAGTGTGAGTTGAGTGATACATTATGTTGATGTGAGTGATATAGATTTTTTAGATCACTCACTCAGGAGCTATACAACTCTAGTAAAAGCCTTTCGTGATAGAAATTATATTCTAAAGTTAACCTAGTTTTAATTTTTTATACTCGAGAGTGAGTAATAACTGATTGCTATCAATAAGGTTCATGAAGAATGCTTCTAGAGTACTAGGCCAGCAACTCTGACTTACCAGTTGTGGGAAAGATGAACTGAACTGATTTTATTCCAATCACAAAATAACCTAAATTACATAATATCTTTAGCAATTTATATTTTGTAGTCGCAAGTCCCGATCAAGTGAAAGTAGCCTATGTTTTAATCCAGGTCTCCAGCTATCTACAAACCAAGTTTCAACGCAATGGATGGATGTTTGTTACTCTTTTATGCAAAAACCACGGAACCGATTGCGATGAAACTTATCTGGTATGTAGATAACTGGAGACTTAAATTAACGCATAGGCTACTGTTTATCCCGATATTCCCACGGGATCGGGATTTACGCGGGTAAAACCGCGAGGCACTGCTAGTGTTAATATAAATTTTACCAGTGCCCCAGAGCTAAGAGTAAGGTATGTAAGTTGAAATGTTGGAACAATGAGTGGACAAGCGAGAAAGCTGGCTGATGTATTGAAAAGATGAAGGATAAATGTGGCATTCTTGTAAAAGAATAAAAATAGAAATGTGGTTTTATGTATGGAAATTATGTATGTGGAAAAGTTTTATGTATGGAAATTGACAGATACAAGAAAAGAGGTAGAGCAAAGATAAGATGTATGGACTGCATGGAAGAGGATATGGCTAGAAAATGAGTAAGTAGTGAACTGACGAACAATAGAGGAGAATGGAAGAAAACAACACATTGCGCCAATCCCAAATCAAATTGGGAAAAGGGCAAGATGATGATTATGAGCAACCCGCCCCGGCTTTGCATGGGGAGCAAAGACATCTTCAACAATCATCAACATATTTCAATGAATTTACACAAAATCTTAACAAATTATACACCTAAACCTTCCTCATGAATCACTTTGTCTATTAGTGAAAACTGCATGAAAATCCATTCAGTAGTTTTTCAGTTTATCGCGAACAGACAGAGGCAGCGGTGGACTTTTTTTTATAATATGTAGTGATGATGATTATTTTTACTAGATTAGAACGTTGTAGCACACTAAATCTTCTTAATTCATTTAATTTGTCATAATTGTTGTAATTCTCTTAGATTAATCATTCTTAAAAAAAACCGAGTTAAAAAAAAAACTATTCCATGAAAGACTTATATGGTTTTTTCATGGATGCGATTGTCAAAACTGGACCAAATTGAAATAAAAAAAGAATCATCAAAATCGGTTCACCCAGTCGAAAATTCTGAGGTAACAAACATAAAAGATAAAAAAAAATACAGTCGAATTTAGAACCTATTCCTTTTTTGAAGTTGGTTATAAAGATCAATTTGTACTTAAATGGATCTTTGTTCCCAAGATAGATTGTATACTAAACTAACACATGGGTAATGTTTAAGTTTGTGATACAATTATATTATCAGTATACATGTTTTTAATATTAAATTAATAATATTTTCATAACCTTCCTTATTTATACTTATTAATATTTTCGAAATAAAGATAAATAATGAATTCTATTTTTTTTTTAATTAAGTTATTTTTGTAGAATCACTAAACATCATTTGCTTCATTGTTCATATAAATATCAATACAAATAAATAAAATTGAAGTGTCTCTTTGTAATGTCAAAATAATAGTTTTTTTAAGTTATTATTTGTCTGTCTGTCTGTCAGTTTGTCCCAGCTAATCTCCGGAACGGGTGGACTAACTTCCACGGGACTTTCAATGGCCGATAGCTGGTGTTATAAGGAGTAATTTAGGCTACTTTTATTTAGGAAAAAGAATTAGGGTTGTGCAAAATATATAAATATGTACACACGAGGGACGTCGCACGGGAACTGCTAGTTGTAAATAGAATAGTCACTACTAGGTTGTAATCATAACTTTTACAAAAGGAGGTAGTCTAGTTTAAATGTTGTATACATACATATACTACAACATTATTACTTACAATATTACACATACTTTCCTGCTTCTGTAATAATTTAATGTGTTCTATATAATAATTAGAATCTTTGGCCTATAAAGCAATAGTTTTAAATTTGTTAGCTATAGATTAGTCCGTTGCTAGCATTGAACAGGAATATTCATTAATCACTGTAATCACTGTTTTTAAACTGTATTGATGGACAAGCGACATCCCTATTATTAACCATACAATCATTTAGAACTATTATTCCAAAAAATTAACAACACATGATGAATAATACATTGTCCTATGTATAATGTTGTGATCATAGTTGCATACAATTATGAAGGTGTGTTAAAATTTAATTCTTTCTTGCATAACAATATTTATGGTTGGGAGGACAAAAGGGTCACTTTGCTCATCCCAGCCACAACGCAATGATCGCAAATGAGTCAGTGGACTGTGTACCTGTAGTAGTACCTTGCCATTTCGTTATGTGGAAAACTACACCGCCCGTTGATGTGTCATACAATCACACAAGCTACTATAGGCCCGTGTTTCGGAAGTGCGCGTTGACATAGATAACTTAGGGCAATAAATATTAGCAAGTATCTTGTCTGTTAATCACATAGTGTTCTTCGACGTAGTTTTTGTGGCTTTATCTATTGCGAACATTCGTTCAGAAAAAAACACAGCTCAATTTACACTTATTTTAAATTTGAATAGCGTAGTGGAGATAGAGTACTTATAACAGACTGTTTTCTAAGAAAAAAAATGAAGCTGTCCGATTCAGGAAGAACCCTCACCTTAGGACACCCCTGCAAACCCCTGCAATAGAGACGTTTTTATAGGTTCGCCACAGCTCTTTGGGTTGAAGAAATGGTTATACGCAGCGGTCTATATCTGGCGCCGGTATCAATCATGGTGACACTGGATAGGGGTTGCAAAGAATCACAGATCCGAAGGGCTTTTAAGGCACGACCCAGGAATTGTGCGGCATTATGATAGGCCCCCTGGATGTAAAAAATCTTAAAGTATTTTGATTTAATAAAAAGCAGTGTACTATAACTAAAACTTTTGCATTCAACACCTAACCGTTACTTTTCGAACTAAACGCAGTGCTGATGACAAAAATATTTATAGTTCACTAACCTGCCATCAATGCCATGATAAAACAAAATAATAACAATAAACCAGAATTACGATAGTGTGCCATGACCATTAAAAGGACGGAGTGTAAATTTCGCGTCTCCCTAAGCAGATATGCTTGGTAGTGCATATCTTTTACCTCCCAAAGAAATATTGGCTAATATCAGAATAAAAAATTTCGTGAGTGGTATTCATAATTTATTAAAGACTAACTGACTTCTGCGTTTGTAAATTTTCCCTGTTTTTGCAACATTTTTCATTAATGATCCGCTGGTCGGCCGGCAGTATTGGTCTTGGCTCTGTTTCCGCATTTATACTCATAGATGGTCCATTATGCGTTCAGATTACTAGTTGAGTCAGTCTAGCTCCTTCCAGAAAAACAGAGGCCTCCTGGGGCATTCGCGGGCTTCTAGGAGCGATCTTGCACCCGCGAGGATTTGAGGATTGTGTGGCCACTCCCTTGCACTCCAGAATAACGTGGGCGGCCGTTTCCTCCGCGTTGAGACATCCTCTACATAGAGGACTGTCTGTCGCATTGATGGTGAATAATAATAATAATAACTCCATACATCTCACACACGGCCGTCTGATCCCAAACTAGGCATAGCCTGTACTATGGTAACCAGACTGCTGATAAACATATTTATATATTTCTAAATACATAGATATTATAGATAAATTATAGACCCAGGCACAAGAAATTTTCGTGCTCATCACACAATTATTTGTCATGGGTGGGAATTGAACCCACGACCTCTGGCTTAGCAGTCAGGGTCACTAACCACTAGACTAATCGGCCAGTCATAGAATAGGTGCCGGTTTAGGGCTAAGTGGCCCGTAATGGTTCCTACAACTATTCTGATGTCCAGTCGGTTGAGACTGAGCAGTCTGCAAGTTAAACGTGGTGAGACCTCCGTCAGCACCAGTTTAGAATACCTGCCGTGAGACGACCGTTGTGCGGTTCACTAGTCCGTTGCCTTAGCCATGAGCGAAGTTGATTAAAGGGAAGTGGTAGCAGTATAGTTAGAGCTGCCACTGATGTTACAGATCTCTCCCTTGCCAGCTCATCGGCAGCGTCGTTCCCGAGTGACCATTAGCAGAGGCTAGACGCTCCAGCGTCTCGTGGTATTCATAAATGAGATCGGAGTTCATGGTGTTGCCCTCCAGGGCCTTCAGGATGGCCATACTGTCTGACAGTATACGGATGTTGTACTCTTTTATACCTTTTGACATGACCACGGTAGCGGCGTAGGTTATCACAACATACTCACATTGAAATAGGAACTGTGTTGGCCTATAATATTTTTATATTTAATACTTGTGAGAAAACTCAGGCTCCAGTCCTTGACCCCATCTTGAATTCTATCTATTGGCCGTAGCGTGATGTTATATAGTCCAAAGCCTTCCTCGATAAATGGCCTATCCAACACTAAAATATTTTTTCAATTCGAACCAGTAGTTCCTGAGATTAGCGTGTTCAGCCAAACAAACAAACTATTCAGCTTTATAATATTAGTATAGATATACGGTTTTACTCATGTGTATTTCAGGGTTGCCTGACTAGTTTCGGACCTAACGGGGGCTCTGTATCAAGAAGTTAAGCGTCCTGCCGCAGGCTGGCACGCTAATACACACGTAATTAAAACCGTATATCTTAATAAATGTTGACTAATATTTTTGAAATACCTAATTAAATTCATTACATTGTATTTTGGCTGTTAAATCCGCACCTACGTAATTGCAAAATTTATATTACGTGATTAGGTACATAACTGTTACATAAAAACGCCTATTCACTTCTCACTTATTTAGAAGTTAACTGGACTAGAAAGAGTTTGTAATCTTTGCCTGTATTTGTTTTGTATTTTGATAAACCATTCTTAATTTTTTATTGCTCTATGAATATCAAAGTCTGCATCTGTAGACCACTGTAACAAATTATATGCTTACAAACAATATTTAACATATTATGTGTAATTAAATGGAAATCTTATGAAAAATCGCTCAGGTCAAATAAGGAATGTGATCAAGTTTTTTAAAGTGAAAACTTTAGCGGCGTTGTGCACTTTTTGGGATGGGTAAAAAATATTAAACTCGCGTCAGGACACGTGACCCTAATCGAAAATTCGTAAGACGGAGCCGAGTTCCTTATTTTAAAAAAAATATAACATTCGAAATTCAAACATTTATGAGCGGCCAGGAGCGCAGAACTTCCAGTGTACCCTATGTATACATTTCGATATGTTATTACCTACTTTTTATTTTTAACCTAATTATATATATACAGATGTGTGTGTGTGTATGTATATGCAAATACATTGTGAAGTTATGTTTTTACTTCTGACGTGCAGTCCTACGACTGACAGTTTTTTTTAAATATTGATCTTGGAATTGGATGGCTTTATACGAAGAGCCGGAATAAAAAGGAACTTACTTTGTCCATTACCTATAAATATTTACCAAGAATTTATCACAAATTGAAGGTCATAAGATTCAGACTAACCTGAAGTCAATAGGCATACCTTCACCTTTACTAACTGAGCCCTTTCGTCGAATAGAAAAGAATAGTAAACAAACTTGCAAGTTGTAAGTAAATTGTTAGGCGCTCCATTTAACACAATGTATGGCGTAAGGCAGCGTAAATTGTATGTTACGGTGCCACTGAATATTATGCCTTGCATTATATCACACCGACGTACTGACTATCTTTAGGGTTCTGCAAACAAAAAAGTACTCAACTGTAGGTGTTCAATAAATGTGTTCCGTAAAGTAGTCGGTTGATTTAATATAATTGTTCATCATAGTTACTAAATTGAATAAACACCGCATTTCAGCATCCGAACTCAATAACAATTTAGTTCTCAACACGTTTTTATCGAATTTGTACGAGTACGTGTTTTTGTGCACTACTTTTTATAAATATGTAGTGGACCGTTTGAAACGAACCTGTTCAATAGTTTAACAATAGACTTGTAATTGGTGTATATTTTATGTCGCCAGAATGATCAAACGAAAGCTATATAAAATATTACCACAGCGAAAGCCTTACTAGGTGGATAAATATTTACCAACAACGTTGTAAAAAAAAAACTCGTCATAAAAATATATATTTTTAAATATATGACACTCGGACACATTTTCCATAAATTTTCGACCAGGGTCACGTGTCCTGACGCGAGTTTAACATTTTTTACCCATCTCAAAAAGTGCCCAACGCTTCTAAAGAAGTTTTCACTTCAAAAAAATGTCCTGATTCGCCCTGAGCTACAGAACTTAAGTTAGTTCTGTTTTAGAGACCGGTGTCTTCACTGACTGTTATCTATATATTAAAATGTAAAGAGAATTACTTGTACCCTTTTTAAGCAACATTTTGTGCACGGAGTAATGTAAAATTTGGAATACTCACAGTTTATGTGTAGGAAAAGCGGAAAAAGCTAAAAATAGTAAAAATTAAAAAATAAAATATGTGAAAACGGTAACTCGTCGTGTTCAACCACCGGTTAACCGCTTCATCTGGTTTCTTGGCCGTTCTTTGGCTCAGTCTGTCGACGGTTGTGAGTGTACATATGGTTATGTGGTGTGGAAGAATGCCACTACATCTGTGCGTACGTACGGTACGGGTTTCATGTTTATAAGAAAAACTTTAAAACAAACGTCTTACTTCACTTACTTGCAACAAGGGTATGGCAAGTAAGCTATGCTAAAAAAAAACAGTCAGTCGTAGGACTGCACGTCAGAAGTGAAAACGTAACTTCACAATGTATTTGCATATACATACACACACACATCTGTATATATATAATTAGGTTAAAAATTAAAAGTAGGTAATAACATATTTAAATGTATACATAGGGTACACTGGAAGTTCTGCGCTCCTGGCCGCTCATAAATGTTTGGATTTCGAATGTTATACTTTTTAAATATAAAAAACTCGGCTCCTTCTTACGAATTTTCGACCAGGTCACGTGTCCTGACGCGAGTTTAACATTTTTTACCCATCCCAAAAAAAAGAAGTTTTCACTTCAAAAACTAGCCGATGCCATAGAGGCAATCGGTGTACGGTAACTCTATATTTCTTATTTATAAAGCGTAAAAAAGGTCTACAATCTCCAACCGTTTTATTGTTATCGAACGTGATTCGAACTCTGCGAGAAGTTGCTCTTACGCCATTGGACTAACGAAAGACTACCCACATTGATTCAGTTCTAAACCTAGGTGTGCAATAAATGGCCCAATATATTTTATCACGTAACAATCCCAAAATAGATTTGCGAAACTTGGCAATCTACTCTACTCTGAGGTCAGCAATACGACTCATCTGTGATTGCATCTTGTATTTTATTTTATTGCAGTACTAGTCACTTTCTCTTGACACAGATGCTTATTGTCATGGCTTGAAAATAATTTCTCTAGGGCCTGTGGGTTGAGGCCGTTGGATTGGTACCCTCGATACATAAATTGGCGCGCGAGACTGCGTGGGCTGATGCGGATGCTCACGATAGTAACATGAACCCGTGTCAATGCTCTGTGCGCATTGTTTACTTTGCAAATAGCTAATTACCGAAATTCATTTGTTCAAATTTTATTTTATCAAAAACAACGTATAGCGTCTATTACTCCGATAGTAAAAGAGCTTACTAGCACATCTATGTTCATACCACTTCAAGGCTATTTATATTCAGGACTACTAAATACTATATTTGCAAGGACTACATTCACGCAGGTAAGTACAGCCACAATCATATTCTTGTTAAAAGTAACAAAATCATCTTCTTGTAAGGGCACAGAGTAACATAAAAACAGAAGCTTTACTCTCCACAAATAATAATCCTCTTAAATAAATAGCTACCCTCACTACGCAACACTAAAGTGCAAAAAGCCGACACCGGTAAAAGAGGTGTTGAAATATTTTCGTTCAATCGTGAGGCGGTATCTGTTAGTTAAATCTAATACACCCCGGCGTGTTTAAGATAAAAAAAGTAATTACTATGAACAGTTCTATAAAATATATTTAATCCACCTAGGAATTTGATACTGCGGGAGGTATCAAAACTGACGCCATCTGCACACTAGAATGGCCTGTGTATGTAGGTAGTTAACGACAATTCGCATGTTATGTAACCTGTACTGGTAAATTAACGGGATGATTTGTTAAAAATAATTTTGGTAGTCGGACAGCAGAGAGGTAGGTCTTTTTAAGTACTTATGCTGAGTTATGAGTATACGAGATAATTACTAACTAACCTAATACTTCATTTGTTTTATCACCTATTATTAAAAGTACGTATACGATTTGTAATTGAAAAGAACGATAGTTTCATTAAGGTAATTAAAAATACATACAAATAACAAGTTTACTTTACTGTTTTAACATTAACATACCATACTATACACGACACGACATACAAACATATTTATATATTTTGTGCTGAACCCGAATTCTTTTTACAAAATAAAAGTAACCTTAGTTGTGTTATCATCACTACATTATTATAAAACAAAGTCCCCCCCGCGTCTGTCTGTATTTCTGTCTATTCGCGATAAACTAAAAAAATACTGAACGGTTTTTCATGTGGTTTTCACTAATAGACAGAGTGATTCATGAGGAAGGTCTAGGTGTATAATTTGTTAAAATTTTGTGTAAATTGATTGAAATATGATGATGATTGTTGAAGATGTCTCTGCTACCCGTGCGAAGCCGGGGCGGGTTGCTAGTTCCTTATAAGTTATAAAACCAGCTTTTTAACAGTGGGAAGTCCCGTGGAAATCGAACTAACTATCAATAATCTACCCGATCAGGAAGATTCGCCAGAACAAACAGATATACAGACAGACAAAATTTGATTTTTGGTATATGTACCGTGTAAAGATTCGGATGCTAAATGCATCCGAATGTTTACAAAATGTAAAATGCTGTTATTATGACATTACAAACAGACAGTTCAATTTCATTTATTTGTATAGATTTCGTAGAGTACTGTCCGCGTAGGACGGAGTCTCGACTGATTATTACTGTGGCCATAGATAAGATAATAGTTACTTCTTATATAGTTATATATAATGCAAGGAAACAGAAAAGATTTGTACACCAGAAATGGTAGAATATAAGAAACTTAATAAGCATAATTGTAACACCTAATTTACTATATTCTAACAAATAAATTTATTTCAAAAGTGAAAATACCTACCCTATAATAGCCTACAAAATTTAAATAATAATAACTGGCGTTAGCTGCGACCAGAAATATAACTTATTTACGCTTTTCGAAAGTTGAAAACGTCTTGCCCACCGCCCGACCTTTGTCTGTGTATGTAACCGCTTTGCCAGACACTCTAGGGTTGTACAAAATACACATATAATGAAATAGATTATTTATTTGATAATCAAATTTATTGGTGTTCAGTTTTATTTAGGTAATGCTAAATGAAAGTATTTCCCCCCTATGAAATTTATATTTAATTTTTTTAAAGTAATCAAAATATTGTTCACTTTTAATATTGTATTCTTATTGACTGGCCTGTAGGTCTAGTGGTTAGTGACCCTGACTGCTGAGCTAGAGGTCATGGTTTCGATTCCCACTTAGGACAAATAATTGTATGATGAGCATGATCATTTGTTCTGTGTCTGGGTGTAATTTATCTATAATATGTATGTTTTTAGAAATATATAAGTATGTTTATCAGCAGTCTGGTTACCATAGTACAGGCTCTGCCTAGTTTGGGATCAGACGACCGTGTGTGATATGTCTCAAGTTAATATTATTATTATTCTTAAACCTTTCGATGGTAATATAAAATGTTGATGATGTACACATGTACATTATATAAATACTAATAGCTGCTGTGTAGACGGGAGAAAGATACTCTGCTTACGATGCAGTGCTTGCTTTTCTGAAATGTATGCCAAGTGGTGGTATTCTAGAAAAAGGGCTTCTATCCATTTGATAAAAAAAAATTGCTTCTCATTTATTTTAATTAAGATTTAATATGTGGAGAGGCTTAATATTTAAAAAATTACAGTAAGATATTTTTTTGTGCGAGAAGCTCCAAAAATATGTTTCCCAGTTATAAAACACAATACTATTTATTTTTCTAAAATATTGTTTTTTTACTCTCCCACTTTAATAAACTTTATTTCTCCTACAAAAAGTTTACAACGTTAGTTTATAATAGCGCGAGTATGATTTATAATAAACCAACTATGTTCAGAATCATACGGTGACAGATATCATAGATATCATTATGAACATTTTTACTATTACAACGAATAATTACAATTACAGGAGCATTAAAGACTATAGGTATCTGCCTGCTACCTGCCATTGTTTGTATCTTATGAGAGCGTCACTGAGCGTCCCTCCACTCCTTTAATCGGCAACCCGTTTTATGAAATGCGCTCCAATTTAATACTTTTCTATAACATATTATGTTATATAAAAGTATTAAATAACAACCAACTCAAATAAATAACTCAATCCGTGCCGCTCTCAATATGTTTCACATTTCAGTAGCTCTTACTATATTATTTTCTAGCCTTATTATAGATGGTCCTAATTTAATTTCATGTTTTAAGAAAATCCTATAGGTAGGTACAATGTTAAACATAATTATTTTGTGAGAGATACGCGACCAGTCCACACCTACAAAGTCCGTCACCTTTCCTAGATGTTATGGGTTTATTATTTACAGTGTAATAGAATACATTTATTACAACATCCACCCTGGCCAATCACTCAAAACCTGATTTAGTACGATTTGTAAAAGTAATAATAAAAGAAGAAACAACTGACTCGGCTGCAGGTGAGTGCTCAATCTTGGAAAGCTACATAATACATTACTGGTGAATGCTCCCTATGAGGGACCGTTTTTACAGGAAATGTAAAAAAAACGCGTCATTTGAATTAGCGACGAAAATAAAGTAGTTTTCGTCGGTAAATAATAATATAGTACGATACTATATATTATAGTATCGTACTATATCAGATGGCAACCCTAGTGACAGATGCCCGATTACGGTGAGTTAAAAACTGTAGTAGGAAATTAATCACAACCGTCCGCTGAAATATGATTTGTCCAATGAATGTTGTTCCTAAATTTATTTGATTTTCCTCAAAAGAATGTTATTCATTTCACAAAATGACGACCGTTTATATTCGCTTATGATCAGGCGCGCCATGTCAATGTTTGACAACATGGTATTATAAATAAAAAAACAGCCGTTACTTGCTGTAGTGAGCTTTCGGCAAGATAGTCATATCCATATCAATAGTATATCCAGCTGCATCCCAAACATTGTGTCAACTCTCATAGGAATGTAACATGCATTCACTTTAGGAGCAGGGTCACCGAACTCTCAAAGTATTGTCCGGACAGACGTACACGTCCGCATTTCATTTTATAACTACTACTTTAAAAACCAAGGGAAACTTACACATGTTCAATCCAGCAATGTGAATGGCCGTGGGGTTAATTTATTCTATAACTACATCGATCAGATATTAAGTAAGCTAGGTGGAATACATAGATAGTATAACAAAGATGCTAGTTACGGATAAAATATTTATCTAATTCTAATGCATTATATCATCGACATACTGTGCTGATTTGCTGTTTCTTACTTGTACCGTAGTGTGTTCTTTCAGCACGTGAGTAGCCGTGCCAGAATTCTAAGTATGGCTAGTATCCTGGCGATGACGTTGCTTTCACGTCTTAACTCATCATAAAATTTTGCATACACGTACAGAAAAGGACGTCGGATATTTTTATAGAGAAAAAAAGTACTGTGCCCGAGGTATAGAAAAATAACTGACATCAGCGAAGCCACGGGCAAAAGCTAGTCCACTATTTTGATATGATACAAGTACACGTAGCAATTTAAAATAATTGACTGAAACTACATTGTGTGCTAGCCGGGTATTGACCGCTTTCAAAACATTTACACACATATTTTATCTTATCAAGAACATGTTTACGCAACGTTATTCAGTTAGAAGTTTGCAATCAAGTGCATCTACGTAGGTACTGCTATCATATTCACCTGTTTTGTAACATACATAATTACTAAACGCGATTAAGGCCCTTTGCCTTTTTTGGTATGAAATTAAAAAGGTCTTATTTGCCGTTTAATTAGGAAACCCTAAAATGGCACGTTACGTTACACCGTCGTTTTTTAAATCTTGACAAGCAAAGGCTATTGGAGCAAAGTTAGATATCATAATTTTAATACCGATAAGTTGCGTCGTTTCAAACTGAGTCACAATATCACGTGAGATTTAATTTTTTTATGCAGATAAGTAATGTAAATAAATCTTTAATTATTTTGATGGTGTGTTCAAATCAATCTATTTCTAGTTTACGTTTTCTTTTAAGAATTTGGTATGATTTATTGGTGAATTTGGTAACTAATTAACACACTGTGTATGTTGTTTACACATTCAGTGCAACAAACCAATAAATCAAATCTAGAAAGATGTATGGTCACCCTTCTAAATCGGGTACTTCGTCGATTCACACCACAAGCTGTTCCACTGTGACCACGGTGTGAATCGCATCGTACTTAGAAATAAGAAATGTTAATGTGGTAGGGGTAATGTTCTCAATCGCATGCGATATAACACCTCGTTTAAAAGATGCATGCATGTAGGAGGTAAGTTGGTGTAAGGAAAACGGGTGGGGAACCGGGACTGAGACTCCAGTAGCTCGAAGAGGTCGGGTTGCGTACCCGAATGTCCGTCCTGTGATTGGAGAGGCCACTAGGACATGAACATCAATCCGAAGTATGTGTCGCAGTAAATAATAGCAGTACGTGAACTATACTGTATGTACTATACGATATCGGTTGTCTAAGCCTAACAAACGGTTCCAAAGCTTTGTTCACAAAATCTAGCCTCGTATATTGATATCTTAGTTAGAATTTAAGCTTCCCAGGTGTTAACCAATACTGCTCTTTTGGAACGGGGTCGTAGTATTTATCTAGTAACTTTTTCTCCTTCGTTTGTGAACCATTTTATTTTTGTTTAGTTTAATACCTACCTAGCTCTTGACGAGCCCTAGAGTTATGAAAAAAAAATTGGAAACATTTTTTCATACCTTCGACGGAGCATTGTTGTCAATTAAAAATAATATATAATAAACTGAATTCAGTAAAACATGTTTAATACCTATTATACATTGAACACCGCTTTATCTATCATAGCATAGCACCTTCACGGTACCGGAAATTCATCGGACCAAACAAAATTATGATTTGTAACACAATATAAATACACATTTTTTCAAATTAAAGTAAAAAGTTTTCGTTCCGTTAGAGTATAAACGGGACCCTTTAATTTCACGTCAGGTGCGTTAAACACGTTTATTTCGTATCAGATTTCCTTTGAATGATCAAAATGTGTTATATTTAAAGGAAGCGAAAAGTAGGTACCTACATAGCTTCCGTTGAAATTTCATTTGCTCTTAATCTTCTATAAATCCATTCTTACCAAAATTCCAGAATATTTAATCAAGTGAGTGAAGCACTTATATGATTTATACGATGGCAGATACGTAGCCATTATTTTATTTTCATTCCATGTTTTCATTACTAAATAGGATAATGTATTATTTCGGACGATTAGTAGCTTAATATAATAAAATGAATACCGTTGATTGAACTTTTTATACACTTCTTTTACTTGTAGGTCAAAGTAATTTACCTATTTGAATGAATGTTTTTAATCCCAGTGATTGAGCTCGCCTGATAGTGACCAGGAGGTCCATTCCAGAGGCGTGCTGCGTGAACGATTTATCCGCGAACGTTGTTGAATGCAATGGAATTTACAGTTGCAGATTTTACAGATGATCTCAACCACTTCAAATGTGTGTCACTTAGGAATCTAAAACGTTCTTTGAGATAACAGGGAGTGAGGCAGTTGAGCAATATATTATAATGTAAAGAAAGGATATGAGTATTCCGTCGAAGGTGAATCGGAAGCCACTTGAGCGAGCTGCGGTAGTCGAATACGTGATGATACTTGCGTAGGCCAAATATAAATCTTATACAAAAATTTAGAAGCCGTTCAAGTTTGTCGAGTTGCTCCTTAGTAAGATCAAGGTAACTGGCATCAGCATAGTCTGGTAGGTATATGAACTAGAGAGATCGTTCAAGCGAAATCTTTGTAGCGGTTAGAAGAAAGTGCCGCAGCCTTCGCAACGACCCTGTTGCAGAAACCAATTTGAGCCTAACCTCTTGCTGTTGGCGGCCCCAGGATAGTTCTGTACTTACTACTACCAATCAATAGTGGCGTACCGTTAAAGATAATTTGTGGCAGTAAGGCAAAATCAATGCGAGAAATCATCCTATTTCACATGAAGCCATCATCTAGGATTCTACAAACACGTTTCAAATCACAATTTATAATTGAAAAAGCTTCGTGGATTGTTTTAAGTGGGACGTGTCTAAAAATTTTA
This sequence comes from Euplagia quadripunctaria, assembly GCA_963859945.1. NCBI lineage: Eukaryota > Metazoa > Arthropoda > Insecta > Lepidoptera > Erebidae > Euplagia > Euplagia quadripunctaria. The sequence continues at coordinate 7,053,923 of OY982564.1, read as the reverse complement.
AAATGGTCTGCATAAAGGTGATGGTATTTTTTTTTGATATGGTATTAATAAATATTGTGAAAAGTAAATGAAATAAAACATCCCCACACACCGGATAAGGTTACTTATACTAGAAATCAAGTATCGTTTCTAAAAATCTCTCGATCTCTGACATCGCATTTGATTATCTATATCTTTCTTTACACATCAGTCTTCCAGGTCGCGGTATTGGGAAGCTAGCAAACTATGGAATGTACATACGTATGTTCTTGTGATTAAGCCATTATTATATTGTGGAAAAAGTATGCGCTTCATCGTCGTTTAACTGAGACAATACGCTATTCATTGACTTCAATTCTATTGACGTCACTATTTTGTTTTCAATACATTGCCATTATTTAGACTCCAATAGACGATGCCAGGATAATTGGGTGTAATAAGGCTTGGTAAACAGTGGTAATGTATTGACAATTAAAAATATTTTTTACGCATTGATGTATCGGCCTTTGTGTGCTTTGACGTATCCTTCAAAATACTTCAGGTAATTCAGGCCAACAACCACGGTGTTTTACTCTTTGATAGAAGAAAATATGTTTAAGGTTCGATCCTTAAAGACTGTACAGACCCCTATCTCAGAAAACAACTGTATTAACACATCCGTCTGTTAGATGCATCTTTTAAACGAGGTGTTATATCGACTTATAAAAAGTTCTAATTAAAATTATTCAGCGGGTAATCACATTTTGAGCGGTACCGTTTTTAAACTGTACTTATAAGTATAAGTACAGTTTAAAAACGGTACCGTTGGGGCAATAATACGAAAAATAATTTTGCAAAAAAAGTCAAATTGTCAATTAGCGGTTTGGTGTGGACCGCATCCGCAATTGCGGAGCTTCCGCATCGATTTGAACATCTGCATCCGCATCGATCGATGCGGATATTCATGCGGATGCACATGTACCACAAGTCGCGACAAGAAAGAAAATATGCGGAGCCGGCGACGTCCGCGAGCGCTATGTACGTGTGTATTGACCAATAGTAACGAAGATTTCATTTGGTGACAAGTTTCGACGCTTTTGTTATTATGTATGTATCATTTGTTTCTTGTAAATCAGTCATAACGTGTTTAGCTAGTTGCGCTTTTATCATATTTGCTGTCGTTTCGAGTGTTTTTTGAAATTGTGAATAAACACTGATTATTTGAAAGTGATTCGAAAAATATTCTAATGTCACCACCGACGAAAAGTGACATTTGGAATTATTTTAAATCAAAGAATTAGGGCCCAGGTTTCTGTGGGATCGTTAGCGTGAGCGGAGTGGCGGGCAGATGCTAGTTCTTATAAAATATCCTAAGATCCGCATCCGCATCCGATGTTAGCATTTTAATATCCGCATCCGTGGATGTGAAAAAATATGCATTTGCAACATCCCTGATATAAAACATCATTACATTAATACATGAAGAGAATTCTTTGTATCCCTTTTTAAGAAAGTTTCGCGAACATAGTAACGTGAATTTTGGAATAAAGAAGTGCAGAAAGCTAAAAAGTTTAAACAATATGTCTTACAACTTTAAAAAATACGTGAAAACGGCTTAATGAAATTACACGCGTCCAGTATATGTGATTGCCTGTCATTGTAAGTAAGTCTATAAAATGACAGCGCAAGTTATACTGGCCAATGAAAAAACTATGGTCGAAATTCGACCACGCTATCTCTAGTAATAATAATAACTTGACACATCTCACACACGGGCATACATACTTATATATTACTAAATACATACATATATTATAGACTAGCTGTCCCGCGCAACTTCGTCTGCGTTTGTTTTTTATTGTTCCCGTTTCTGCAATATTTTTATTGATGCTCCGCTCCTATTGGTCGTAGCGTGATGTTATATAGCCTATAGCCTTCCTCGATGAATGTGCTATCCAACACTAAAAGAATTTTCCAATTCAAACCAGTCGTTCCTGAGATTAGCGCGTTCAACCAAACAAACAAACTCTTCAGCTTTATCAAATCAAATCCGTTTATTTCAATTAAACCATTTATTTCAATTAAACCATTTATTTTAATTAAACCATTTATTTCAATTAAACCATTTATTTTATTTAAACCATTTATTTCAATTAAACCATTTATTTCAATTAAACCATTTATTTCAATTAAACCATTTATTTCAATTAAACCACTAATAGGTATTTTTGAATTGTCAGGAGTAGGAGTCAGTCAGACTAAGTCAGGTAGGCTAGGCAGGGTAGTTGCCTGTTCCAATACGTAAATCGTACGTAGAAGAACAGGCAAGAAACTCCAAGGACACTCTTTTTCAAAATGTTTTTTACAAATTTTTGGTTACATTGCTTATAAGCGTAAATGAAATGTGAGGCCAATGTAACATATCTATCATTCTAAAATATAAATAGACGCGCTAATTACTACTATACATATTTAAGTAATAGCAGTCCGGAGATGACCAGCCCCAACCAACGGCACCCGTTCACGAGCATGACGCACACGCCAGCCATCGTACAGATCAACCATATTGAAGGGAACCGAACGACCCGACACATACGCCACCATCGGCAGGACTTCTTGTAATATTAGTATAGATAAATTACACGCAGACACAACAAATGAATGATCATTTGTTGTGTCATGAGCTCATCATACAATTATTTGTCCTGGGTGGGGATCGAACCCACGACCTCTGGCTCAGCAGTCAGGATCACTAACAACTAGACCAACAGGCCCGTCAATATCCTACTAATATTATAAACGTGAAAGTTTGTGAGGATGTATGGATGTATGTATGTATGAATATTTGTTACTCTTTCACGCAAAAACTACTAAACCGATTGCGATGAAACTTGGTATGTAGATAGCTGGAAACCTGGATTAACACATAGGCTACTTTTTATCCCGATATTCCCACGGCACCGGGATTTACGCGGGTGAAACCGCGGGGCGATGCTAGTATGATAATATATTTTAAGGTATTTGACGACAACCAGTTCTTAGTTTTGTTAAGACCTATGTAAACTCACAATTTATCATTAATTATTTGACAATGAAAAGTTGTAAGAAGTACTGTTGTTTCTTTTCAGACAATGTCCACTGACACTGATGACTCCGCTGCGGCGGATCATACTTGACGAGGTGCGAGTAGCATCGAAGAAGACGCCCAACGAGTTTGGATACAAATCTGACGAATCAGGTGCGTTTCCAAATCATTCACGAAGCTAACAAAATACATAATTTTCTTTTCCTAAATAGGAATTTATTATATCTAAATGAGTAAATACGACAGAGTACCTGTGGCAGTTGTTTGTCTTGTTTTACGAGGAATAAGATAAGTCGTATACATATTGCGTGAATTTCCTTTCATCAGTCGATGAGATGGCTATTAAATCTTGTATTTTGTAAGCCTTAAAAGATATTTCGGCTATCGTTACTTCTAAAAATCTAGTTCTCGATAAGTTGAAATGGGTCGGGTCGTATGGGAAATTCCAAAATGAGGTCAGTATAATGTTAGTCTTACTGAATATTGTTAATGGGAACAACACTCGGGCCAAAGTATAATTTTTCACTAGATTTTGTCTAGTCAAGTTATGTTCTGCATACAAGGTTTTGAATATTTAACTATATAAATTAGCAACCGTAAGCGAAAGCATTGTATACTTGGGTACATGCCATCATTATCATAAATTAAAAAAAAAGTATCACTGCCTGCAATGCGCCTACATCATGGACAATTTTAAAAAGCTTTATTCTTCATTCCTTAATTTTCTTTAGAGGTGTAAATATTTTCTTTTAATTAAAATGAGACCAACCTTGAGTACAACAAATTCAATTAAAAAAAGAAATTTATTCGGTTCACAAATGGCAAAGATATCGCGTAACATACAGACAAAAAAAACGGACAAGTGCGAGGCTGACTGAGCGAGTGCATCGAGAGTTCCGTAAGCAAACTTGTATGTAGATAGTACGTCCATTTCGAGAATCAATTCTAGAAGATTTTTGACCGTCTTTTCCGAACTTTGCACAAACAATTTTTTTATGTGATATAAGAACAAATTAACGACTTTCCGATTTTTTTCTTTACGTGTGCTGTCAGACCTTGCTTCTTACCAAATTTAATGATTCTAGGTAAATGGGAAGTACCCTACAGGTTTTGATTTACCTGCAAAATGTTCAAATTTCACACACAACTACAAATTGAAGCAAATAGGCACGTAAGGAAGTGCTATGAAAACTAATACTCCATTGTTTATATGACCGACTTCGCGAGAGATCAACTCTATTATAAAAGCTTTTTACGTTTATTATCTATCGTTACATAATCTGGTTAAGTCGGGGGTTTTAAATTATTTTATCCTTTTTCGATTACGTTTTAACCGGCGTGGGATTTTTCAAAATGTTTAATTTTGCTTTTTATTGCAAATAAAGATATTGAATTGAATTATTTCTCAAACAAATAGGATGATTTCAGAATTTATCGGATAAGAATAAATCAACTATTTTAAATAGTCCTAATTGAATATAGCGCTAGCGGACCAAATTTAGAGCATTTTTTCATGAGTATGTTATGTTTTTGATGAGATTTAGAATATTCGTATAAATGAATGTTTACGACGAGTTTTTATGGACATATTTTCCTCTACGTAAAATAACATTACGCAACACTCAAAGAACAATGGTTGCTTATTCTAGAACGTTTTATAGTTCTTGAAAATAGTCGACACGGAGGCTGAGACAAAAGCGTCCCATATTTTATTCCGTGGGGTCGTGACGTCGATGTGTTGTAGGTAATTTTTCGTATGAATAATTGTTCCGAGAAGTAATATTCAAACCTTACAAGTTAATAAAAAAAAGTTAACAAAAATGCGTAATTTATGGAGACTCTTCGATGAGAAAGTCTACAATTTGTTACATGTCCCAGTCTTATATAATAATGCAGACGTAAAGCTTCTGATACAGTTGGCGTGAAAACACGACGCTACACCCTGGCGGAGCGCTCAGCAAAAACGCATTAGCGACTCCACACTAATTATGCATTTATCCACACTAATTATTTAGTCTGGAGTGAGAACGCGGAAAGGTTGCCTTCCTAGGTTATATCTCGAATTCAAAACGAAAAGATCTCTAAAACATTAAAATCTCTTAAAGCTACATTCGTTTAAGCTAGTCGAACTACCATTTGCTAGTTTACAGCACTCGATTCTCTTCTTTTTTGTTTCCGAATACTATTTCTCATCATGTACTCTGAGAATGCACTTTTTGAAAAAATTACAGAGCACTGCGAAATAATTCACAGATGACATCTGGATCATATCAGCAGCTCATGCTCTTGTATTCAATTAGAGTAAACTTCCATGAATCCAATATAGGTACATAACATATGGATACACTTAGGAGTTAGGACCCATAATGTTTAAGTCGGTACTAACTTCTGTCTTTTTAAGGCTGTTTGTTTATTTTTCTTTTATCTCCTATTCTTCTAATGTTTAGGAGGGAAGGTGATTTATCATGTTTCCAACACCTCCAATTACCTTTTGCATAAACTCATTGCTTTCCAAATCCGTTTTTCTTTCCCTGAATCTCGTCAAAAAAGTCAGTTTCTTTTTTGAAGAGGTCCCTGTTGTTGACCTTGGCTATCCTGTTACCCCCGTTGAGTTGACGTGTGATTCCAAGAAATAAAAGGTTTAACACCTCCGCTCCGGTATGTAATGGATGTTCCTCTTCAAAGATTTGCTTTATTATGCGGAGACTAGGCACCATTACAACAACGGATAAAAGACGCGTTTTTAAGGATTAAGAAATAGGCCCAAACTGTATTTCGATTATATTCGTTAGACAGACTAATGATTCAGAGGATTATACATACAAGTATTGATTACCAAGGAAACCATTTGGGATTCAGTTTTATTTGCACTTACCCACCTTTTAATTTTTTTTACGATAGACATCTAAAGATGTCCACTTAAACATGTCTATGAATGTGTGTAATGTTTTTGTTGTTAAGGATATCAAGACAAAGGCTTTAGATATGGTATCATACAATCACTCTTTGTTTACTTTGTTACATCAGCTCACTGACATAACTATTTTGTTGTTCCAGTCTGCGCTTCCTATCTAAAAATATAATGTAATCGATTTTCACTCGAATAACTTTAAATGCACATCAAGACAGGTCGTTCTAAAAGAAATGAGGTTATATGAATAGCGTATGAAATGATCGGCATGTTATCCTCCATAGCATTGTTTATGCTGATGTCATCTAATTAACACTTCTGCTTTTTCGTTAAAACTTTATCAAACATAACGACGGACGTTTACGTACCTACTCACTCAGTTGAAATTTTTATAAAGATTGATAGTGCATGGGTTACATATTACTAGTATGATTGCTAACACAGCTAAGCTTACTGTGGGTTCAAGTCCGCCCGAAGAAGTACGCGAGTGGCGTTAGGCCGTTCGTCGAGTCACTAAGGCTTGTTGGTCGTCCCGGCTAGAGGCTCCACGTGCTGGCTTGGCGGTCGTGGAGGCGCTCCAGCCGGTCATCGTCGAGTGGGCAGGCCGGCAGCACGGGACCCTTTCCTTCCGACTGACGCAGGTTCTTTTCGGACAAGGCTGCTTCCGGAAGTACCTGCACTCGTTTGCTAGGAGGGAATTGACGCAGCGTTGGGCCCACACTTCAGTCATCAGAGAGTATCTCTCACTACCGGCGGCAGTCGTTCGCTTCATGGCCGGTAGCGTAGCGACAGAAGTTTTACCGCAATCGCACCTTTCTGCGAAGATATCATCTCGTAGACCTCAACCCATTATTGTGGCTAGCCGCGACGAAGTGAAGTCTGCGTGTGCCTGGACGTCGCCTCATTGAGAGGTATTACCCAAAGGTAGTGCCCGTACTTTGCGGGCAGTCGCTAGGAGGGGTCTAGATATCTTAATAGAAGCTGTTCCCGGATCCCTCCTATTTTAGGCGCAGTGTGGCATACCGTACGGTTGTAGTCGATTTGATTCGACTCACTTAATTCCAATCCTTGAAAATGTCTTGTGTGCATTGGTGTATGTTAATGATTTATTAGTATGCAGTGCAGGCCATCGGTTTATGCGTCATCATTATTAGATAAACGTCATAATATACAAAATAAACCTGACATAATAATACATAGAATAATAGCACATTAAACTTTTATACATAAACCAAGGTTTCTAAGTATATGGTTATAAACTTCGAATTTTTATTATTCTTCTTCGGATTTAGTGAAATTTTAGATACTAACACTTTTGCTAAACTTTAAAAACCCCTGGCTTAGTAGACGACGACGACACATAAACTTATATACTTTACGCTAGTATACAAGTTTATGCATTCAACCCAAATATATGTTTTTTTTTATTTTTATGGCAGTGTCTACCTAGTGCGCGTGTGAGTCGTGTGACAGCACTTTTTCCGATTGTTTATTAGCACGGGTAATCGCTTACCGTGCGCCTTGTGCCGCCTCGCCAACTTACTAGTATAAGTATTTAGGTAATCAGTTTACGGTTCTAAGCGTTATTCAAGCAAAAAGCGACAGAATGCCTATATTGTCAAGAGTAGCTTGATAAAGAAAAATTGGAACCTAAAAAGGGCTTGTAGGACATGTTTGTAAAAAAACGATTTCTGGAAGTGTCAGCTTAAAGTTCTGCTTGCACATTAATACGAGTATTTGTATGTGGAAAGAAAATGAGTATATTGTGACGACACCTTACTGGAGTCATGTAAATACTGTACCTATATTTAGTGACGTCCCTATTGTGTGCTAAGAGGAAAACCGCACAAAACATATTATTGGTTTGTGTCAGTAATAACGACTTGTGGCCTTATATATCAGTATAATCGCGTATCCATCAGTTAGTCATAATAATCCAGGAAAACTAATAGCTCAATATAGACAAACTTTTGTCCCCTTATCATAGTGATATTAATGTAAGATTTCCAATAGACGTTTAAACAACGGACAAAAGAACATTTTAACCGTAACCGATGGTCGGCACCGACGAACAGTCAGATCGGATCTGATAGTCACTTTGTATTCAGAGCGGAATAGACTAACCATCATACAAGCAGACGATATAATAATTTTATAGTTTAGAAAAACTAAAAAAAAAACGCTTTAATTGCGCACGAAATTATAAAGTAAAAAATATTTTTAGTATCCATCTCCTGGCTTAATCATCAGACCATCGTTACTAAGCCCAATCTCCTGGACTCTTCAAAACTAATCATAGGAGCTCAAACTCCAGGAGTTACTAGTGGGTACTATCCACCTCCTGGCCCCATCATCATATCAGCTCCAAGATGCCAAATTATAGTATTGACATCCGAACTACATTATACATACCAAAGTTGCATTTCGATACGACAATAAACAAGTAGGTTAAAATTTACTTCCAAAATGTGTTAACATAGTTAATTAAGTAGGTAGTTAAGTAAGTGAAGCTATTAAAAGCATGTTAAAAATAATTATGGTTAGCAGACTACTCCCTATTTGAACAGATTTGATACCATAAAGATGTAGATACCATTTTTAAGTAAAATGGTGAATGGAAAACTAATGCGTCAGATGCGCCAGAATGCCAAAATGTTACATGAAATTGTAACACAGTATGAATATTTCCTAAATTTCTATTTTTGGTAACAATCTAAACAACTGCATTTGATTTATATTTAATCATCGGTAGTGTAATCTATTAATTGCACCGAGCTTAAATAACACAATATCGAATGCACGCAATGCATTCACAATTCTGTTTTCTTTACTTCTCCCAACTTCAACCTCATTATATGATTCTCAACTCAACAAAATTTTCGGTATACATAATAGTGCTAAAGTATGAACATAAATTTCTCTAACATAGACATTTTTATGCATAATTTGTGTCAATTTTATGAAGCTTCTAAAATTATCCATCAATATAGCTATCTATGTACCTAGTATATCTACACACATTCCACCTGCTTTTATGAGAAACGGAGGTGATAATACTTGGAAATTCAAACGATCATAACTTTTAAACGGGAGCAAACCTTTTTTATTTCTTTTCAATGATTTAAGTAAGTGTTCCATTATCACTTATTAATTTATTATTAATACCGGGTGCATCTGCACCCGTATTATGTAAAGTTATTACTAACTATTTTAATTTTATAATACGTCTGTCACAATGCACAAACAAAAGTTTATCAACTAGTAAAGAATACATAAGCGTATAATTTTTATAGATAAATAAGGTTTGAAAAGTTTTACAGACATTAGCAGAATGTAATTGTAACGATGCATACGCAACTACGACTCCTGCTTATTTGTTTTTTGAAACTTTGCATATTAGTCTACACTACCATTCGGTTATCTTATAAGAGTTTAAAAATAAGAATATCCTTTCACGCTTCCAAAAAACAATACCCATCTATTTTATTTTTCTTTATAATTTTTCAGTGTATATAGCCCTCCGATTAATGCAAGCCGTGACAGCCCGTGTGAACGATATCTGCCTCCGGTACTTAGACAACGCCCGTTTGGACACATTACCGCCCCCTCCGCCTCTTGCTCAAAGAGACCTGAAGACTGTCTCCTGTGCCACAAAGAATTCCCGCAGAGTCATGGAAGATAGACATGTGGAGATTGGAAATTTAGAAGCATTGTTTGGTATTGAGGTAAGAGACACACTTTCAATAAAGTCCACGTCTTTGAGAAATAATAAATACTGTTCTTATTCCGACACTGTCTGCCTTCCTGTCGGCCTGCATTGAGCAGATAGTGTCAATTATTGTCTATTCATGTGAATATTGGAGACGACGCCTTTTTTTTTTTTTGTGCGTGTGGAAACCCCCTCGGGCCGTCACCCCACCGGGGTTTTCGGTGGGGCGGTGTGTCGGAATCGAACCGACTAAAACCACACGGTGTGCCGTACTGCACCTTAAGTAGGAGGGATCCGGGAACAGCTTTATTACGACATCCGGAACATTGGAGACGACGCCTTGGATAACCAAACGCCCCGCAGAAGACCAATCAGGCGGACAGTGACAGATGAGGTTTGAAAGAAAAAGTATAGACACGATGCTAGCTATTCGATAACGTAACCGGCTAGTGGAATGCGATTATTGTTTTAAAAAGTGAACACAGCCGGTAGCTGGTTGCTGTGAAAATGATGAATGTGAGAAATTTTCAAATGTAGCCCTTGAGAATTTTCTAGTAGACAGCTGCGAAACGAAAACACTATCTTAACACGCACTCAGTTGAAATGTGTAACTACTATGTAATACGATACGTAAAATAATTAAAGTATGGAAAATTATTTATTACAAATTCAGACAAAACAACAATTTAGACGGTTTATTTTGAAACAAATAATAATATTGTTTGAACTATAGTTAAGGAGAAGTGCTTTCTATTATTAAGGGAGATGGTGATGGACCCTATGGTAAAATAAACGGTACAAGTTCCTAAATGATGATGTATGACTGACTAACTGAGTTACTTCACCTCTGAAAGATGGCTATGAGTTTCTTGCCTACTTATCCTTCTGTGAGATCAAGATGTTAGAATTGGGAACTTTATAATTTCTTGACGTGCCTAAAGTAATAATTTGAATAAGGCTCAACATCGCTGCGTATATTTTCAATACCAAGCCCTTCAATAAGAGAACAAATTGCTCAGAATTTACTTTTCAATCATCGATATTGCTGAGGAACGCTGAACGGTATAAAAAAGTTTAATTTTATTGTTTCCAGACTACGGAACCCACAAGTTTTTATGCAGTTTATGACGGTCACGCTGGGTCAGCGGCGGCAACATACTGCGCAGCACATTTACATCAGTATTTAGTTGAAAGTCCGCACTTTACGACAGATTTAAGAAGAGCAATGCGTGACGCCTATCTGAGAACAGATGCCGAATTTATTAGGAAGAGTAATCAGGAGGTATGAGGACTATCCTAACTAGTAATATTATAAATGCTAATGTGAGTTTGTTTGTTATGATTTCACGTTTTAACTACTCAACTAATCATCATGGAATTTTGCATACACTTTGTCGGGGAAAGTAGATAGGTAATATAAAAAACCGGACAAGTGCGAGTCTGACTCGCGCACCGAGGGTTCCGTAAGCAAACAAACTTGGGTAGGTAGATAGTACGTCAATCTCAGGAATGTTATGTGATATAACAACAAATTAACGACTTTCGGATTTTTACCTTTACTTATGCTATCAGACCTTGCTTCTTACCAAATTTCATGATTATAGGTCAATAGGAAGTACACTATAGGTTTTGATTTACCTGCGAAATGTTCAAATTTGGTCAAATATAAATAAGGCTTATGTGGTCAAATCTTATGATTGCGTTGACTTAGAAGTTTAACTTAATATTTTTACGGCCTCAAGGGACCGCAGACTTATGTATATAGTATGAATTTCAACTTAATGCGTCCACATGTTCTTGAGAAAAAGGTTTTGACAGACAGACAGACAGACGGACAACAAAGTGATCCTATAAGGGTTCGTTTTTCCTTTTGAGGAACGGAACCCTAAAAAGGAGATAGGATACCATTCATCCAGAAAAAATGGAATGTTCCTGATGTGATGGATATGAGAGAGACTGATCGCGATGGAGGTTTACTGTGGACGCCCTCTACCTCATCCGGGGGACATAGGACATAAAGTCAAGTAGGTTGAGGGATACCTAAATTGATACACAAAATTTACATTAACGTGAAAAGATACGGCTAAAAGCCAGTTAGTATTAATTTTCTGTGTGTCCTAACATATATTACAATAATAATTACTAAAGATTGCGTGGTGGTCGAATTGTGACCATGTTTTTTTTATTTCCCAGTATAACTTGAGCTGTCATTTCATTAAGCCGTTTTCAAAAGTTGTAAGACATATTGTTTAAAATTTTTATTTTTCAGCACTTCTATAAATAAACTGTAAATATTCCACAATTCACGTTACTACGTTCTCGAAATTTTATTCAAAAGGGGTACAAAGAATTCTCTTTACGTATTAATATAATTATATATGTGCATTGAAGATACTGCTGCTAGGTGCCCGGGTCAGGCAGATAAAATCGGATACTGAAAGTGGATTCATAGAACGAGAATTATAACTTGACTACTTACTACACTGAGACAAAAAAGTAAATCAAACTAAAGTTAGATAAGTAAACTAAAGTAACGTAAACGTAACTAACAGTAGAGTAGTCCCAACTTCACAATACAATAGACGAGAAACATACAACATAATGATGACGGTCACGCTTTTTAGATCGCTACATTATAATATTTATGTGGTGCGTCAGTTTCTTAATTGTATGAAAGTGTACTTTGAAAACAACTGTAAATATAGAAGGCACAACAATTAAGCTAGTCCATACGGTTACATGTGTGAAACAAGTAAAGTAACTCTTATAGTAGGGATGGTAGGTTTCTGTTGTACTTCCACCCTACAGGAGAACATGGGTACTGCACTACGAACTTAGTGTATTTCTCCATTAAGGTATAGCGGCAATACACAAGTGACACCGCTACTATCAGGCAGGTCATGTTCACCAAATAAATTGTAAAAAGCACACGAAATCGGTACCTTACATAGGTATCTATTCCTATCTTCAAAGAAGCAACTGCGTCAGAAAACTAATATGAGTTTTAAAATGTGGAAATAACACAGATCTCTAATAATCTTTGCAGATTTCTTTCTTAACATTTGATGATTTGTCAATATTGAGTTTCGATCAGGTGACTAATCACTCTTGCATACCGATACCCGTGTTGTTAATAACTTGCTTTTCGAAACTTGCTTGCGAACGAAACTTAGAAATAGTTTTAAGATCCATTCTAAATCCGCCTGATTCTCGGAACTATGTCTTTTTATTATATGTCATTAGTAAATATTTTTAAAACAAAAAAATAGAATGAATAAACAATTGTTTCTAAAGATAACGAAAGATTGAGTCTGAAAAGTAAAGTGTTTTGTACTGAAGTATATAACTGTAGCTACGGCCATTAGGTTTAAACGTTAAATAATCTTGGTGACCTCTATTTGTTTGCAGTTAACGGTCGAAAAAACTAGCATAAAATTGTTTTAATTTTGTTTCGTATACATAGGATTTCAGAATTAATATTTAGTCGTTATTTTCTTAAAGGTTATCGCTATATTTTTTTATCCCGGTCACGTACAGTAGCGTGAAAAATGTATAATAAAATTTCCTACATTGACGTTTGTATGACTCACTACAAATATATACGTTTTTATCTATCAGTGTAACTTGAGTTTTATCAGTGTTTATATAGATGAAGTCAGAGCTAAAGATAAATGTCTTGACAAGTACCTTCACAAGTACTTCGAAGCCAATTAGTAATAATCCGGAAAAAGGGTGACTAATACTAAGGTATTATATCTATCTGATACCTTTAAACGAGCAATTCTTGAATATATGGATTTATATAATCTGAATCTAGGAAACGGCTGCAACGATTTTTATGAAATTTGTATACAGATAGAGTTTTGCATTTTAAGACTTAACAAAAAAGCTACCGAGCAAAGGTCTCCCAGGTACTTATTATAATCGGAAGATGATATCGCAGTAACATTGCGAAGTTACAGGGTTTTACGTTAAGCCGTGTATTGGGCGCTAGTTTAGGCAGCAACAAAAAGTAGAAAGAGCGACTTGGCGACTGAAATTTTTCTTGTTTCTGTAAAATCTGCAATTGAGGATTAGCTACAGAGGCGTTATGGCAGCCTCTATTATCGGCTGACGCAGGTGCTTTGCGAGCACGGCTGCTTCGTGCCATCACTATTACTAGCATTCTCCCGTCCCGCACAAGATATACCAGGCGCTGTAAAAGCACCTAACGACTTGTGGCCTCCCCGAGCGCTGACCTGAGCGTGCTCGGTAGGGTAACCCGGTGCCTAATCAGAGGTGGGTAGGCCGGCGCCTTTCAGAATTAAGGAGGGCCACGATTGTTCATCCAATATTTTGATCGAGGTCGAGAGGTGGAGTACTTGGCCTTTTAGATTTTCTATAGCTCAGGTGAGGTGATGACCCGAGGGGGTTTCCACAAGAAAAAAAAAAAAAAAAAAATATTGTTGTTACAATATAACCTAGAAAAAGCAATGGTATATATCTTTAGAATAGTCTGGTACACCAAGCGCGTGTGCCTCAACCTGTTGCGACAATTGCAGAATTCAATCGAAACGTCGAGTAATCAAAAGTTTTCGTAACTAAAAGTTTGATTTCTGGCTAATCTATATTATAAATCAGAAAGTAACTCTGTCCGCCTTATGCCAAAACCGCTGAACCAAAATTAATTAATTTTTGTTATAGAGATATAGGTAGGCTATTTTTAAAAAATGGTGATGAATGTTTTTATGGGCGAGATTCTACGCAGCCGAAGTCGCGGGTACTAGCTAGTATGTATACATATAAATCTGTAAAGTTTGACAAACAATTTTTCAATACATACAATAACATTTAATGATGAATACGATTTTTAGTACCCATGAACATGGACACATTCTTGATTCTGAGACCCATAGGTGTGTCTGTTTAGATCAATAAGTTGTGCTTCGTTTTGCCAAATATTTAATTTACCGTCAACATCCTGTCTCAGTTTTTTTTTCTAATAGTGTACTACAGCTACTATAGTTCATTAACACTTTGTTGTGCAGCGTGCGTGTGGTGGCAGTACAGCAGTAACCGTAGCAGTTCGAGGAAGGCGCCTTTGGGCGGCGTGGGCGGGAGACTCGCTGGCTTTACTCGCCAAGCGTATGCGGCTCATGCAGCTTGTCAGACCGCACAAGCCTGGTCGACAGGTAATACAATATTTAAGCAATATATTAAATATATAGATACAGAGAACTTAGATAATAATGCAATAATAAAAGGGGTAAAAAAGTTAAAAATCGGTATATTTTCATTATAATAATTTATTGTTTCTCTCACACAGTACAGCAATACATTAAAAACAAACTTACTTTAGATAAATTGTTATGGTTCTGTGTGAGAGACTAGTATCTGTACTAGGACAGACCTGTATGACAGTCTCCCAGCTCTGGATTTGTGCAGTACTAGATGTAAGGTAAGTGTTATTGTTGAGAGTGTATAAAAACTACTACCGAGTGGCAGTGTGTTAATAAATGAGAGTGTATGTGCGCGCGTGTCTATGTGTGAGTGTGTATGTGGGTGTGTGTGTGTGTATAATGTGTATATATATATTGCGTGAACGCGCATAAATGTGTGTGTTATTTAGAGTTATGTTTTGCATGAGAACTTTTAAAGCTACAGAAGACACGACAAATCCCTCTTTTTCGGGAAATCCAAATTAAATATTAACTTATAACCAGAAATCAACTGAGAGAATCACTCTTTTAGGAAAGAAGAGTGAGGATACTGAGAATACCCTGCTGAAATATTGTCAACATTAACTATCAATTAATAGGGTTTTCGAATAATGTAGGCACAGATATGCATGCTATATGCAACAAGTTAAGATAAAAAACCGGACAAGGGCGAGTCTGACTTGCGCTCGAGGGTTCCGTAAGCAAACAAACTTGTATCTAGATAGTACGTACGTCAATCTCGGGAATTAATTCTTGAAGATTTTTGCCCGTCTTTTCCAAAAGACAAACTTAACTTCGCTGTTTTAAAAATACTCTCCCATACGTCGATGTACAACATAGTCAACTTTTACTGTAGTGTATTCAAAAACTATTTTTTTTCATGTGATATAACGACAAATGAACAACTTTCGTATTTTTTCCTTAACTTGTACTGTCAGACCTTGCTTCTTAAGAGCCATTTCACGTTTTCACGCAATTTTTTAAGATTTAGGTCGCCTAATTTACGATCTTAGGTAATACTTTGAAATTCTAAAATACATGTAAGAAATAGACTAATCTTTAATCTTGTTCTTTAATGTATCACATTTAAGAAAACCAACTTCGTTGATCTGTGGTCATCAATCTCCCACAAATCGTTTAGTGAAAAATCATCGCAGAGACAATTTCCGATTTCAAAATCTATCAATAATATTTATAAATTTGGGTGAAAAAAATACGGTAAGCATCGGACATATATTAAATAATGTACCATTTTATCAATTATTAATTACATTAATTAGTAAAAAAATAAAGACTTAGTCCAATTTATACGACTTATATCGCATATTTATCGTGATTTTGGTTTAAATAAAGCGTAATTTCAAGAAAATATACTTATTTAAGTAAACCATGTTCTTTGAATAATCTAATTAAAATATACTTATTTAAGTAAACCATGTTCTTTGAATAATCTAATTAAAATATACTTATTTAAGTAAACCATGTTCTTTGAAGAATCTAATTCTAAAGTATTTTTGACAATTACTTAATTGAATTAGAAATAAGATCATTTTTAAAACTACTCTAAATTGCAATAAATTACAATGCGCAAGTGGACACCAATCAGTACGGCGTTATCGCCCGTCGATGTTAGGATCTGTGTCACTTTTTCCCGCGTCCGAATGTTCGAGCGCTCGTATTGCAAACGCATTATTATACTACGACAACAACGTTTTGATTCTTAGTATAAATTTTTTAAAAGGTAAGAGTTTTGTTTATTTTGAAGTAAAGTATTATTTTAGTACTTTGAAGAATAAAGATGTTATTTTGTTTTATCAGTTTAAGCAGTGGGGCGCAAAACCTATTGCATTAGACCCTGGACCGGTCGAATCAGTGGAACTTTTGGAATCAATCGTAAATATTTTTGTAGTACATTTTTTTCTTTAGTTTTTGACAGAATTGACATAGTCAGCCATCGCCATTTCGGTTTTATTAGATAAATATGGGTTAAAGGGACTTTAACAAACTTATATTATCTTAGTTTATTTAGCAGTAAATAATACAATTTCTTAAATTGTTTAGGATAAATTTGAAAGGACCTGCTGCATTAGACCACGGAATTGATGAATCAATTGACGAACTTGACGAAGTTTCGGACTCCATCGTAAACATTGTTTAGACTATATTTTTTCTTTAGTTTACAATGTGGGTTTTGAACTGAATTACTACAGTCAGCCATCGCCATTTCATTCTAATTTTAAAGTGATGGCGCACAATTATTGATGATAACAATGTGGTGAGAGCACATATACACACAAATATTCGAGATGTGATGACTCGTACAGGTTGTTCTCGCAAAGTTATCAATTATAATCCTGTTTATGCTCACTACGGAAGTAATTGTGAAAGACCGCATATGGAATCCAACGATTATAACCGAGGCAAAGAATTATTTTTAACAAGTCTAAGAGAACAGGCGTCAAAACGTCATGAAATTGAGAGGCCTACCGTGTTACAAGCAGAAAGCTCTTTGTGGTTTGAACTTAGAATGTGAATACTCACCGCGTCCTCCTTTGGGAAGGTTTGCAAAAGGTGAATAAACCAAAACTCAGCTCAGCTAGGGAAAGTCCATTTTGTACACATACAACTTGGACCACATTTTTTCAATAAAACACGGTAGGGATAATCAACCAAAGGCGTTGGCACAACTCAGTGTGCAAGAACACATAATTATAGAAAAATGTGGTCTTTTTATAGACGAGGAATTATTTTATTTAGGCGCCACACCGGATGGATTGTGCGTATCTCACTATTCGGAATTAATCCTGATACCGCCATACAAACAAAAAACTAAAATGTTTTAAATTGGAAAGTCAGGGCCAGTTGCACATTACAAAAAAAATATATGTTTATTTGCTGTGTGGACTGGTCCTGATTTTCCATTGAAAGTCGTAAGGGTTGTTAGAGATAACGTTTTTTGGCATGAAAAAATGCTTCCTAAATTGACTCGGTTTTATCAAAATTGTGTAGTGCCTGAAATAATAGACCCTAGAAAAGCAAGATCGAAGCCTTTACGACAAATATACATTTAACGTAAGAAAATATATTAAAAGAATTTAGACCCGACTACTTACGACATAAACTATAACCATACCTATAACTATATATATACTTACGACATAAAAAACGGCTATATTAATGATCTTCCCAATATACTAGATAGTAAACCCAAAATAGCATTATTTGCTGAATGCAAATCATTAATTATAAAGTAGATAGACGAGCCAATAGCTTTGACGATGTAAATAATATTTTTCATCAAATACCTGTCTGGTTTACTGCCAACAATTTTATTTCGCATACTTTAGTTATTTCTACAGTTTCATGTCACACGGTATTTTATTATGGGGGCGTGGTGCAGATATAGAATCGATATTCATTCTGCAAAAAAGAGCTGTGAGAGCCATTTATAAGATACGTAGTCGCGAATCCCTTAATGGTATTCCTGACGGTGCCTTGTTAATATACTTATGAAAACATAATTATGTTACTAAAGATGGACATAAATTAGTTCAACCAAAATTTAGGCTAGCAAAAGTGCAAACATCTTTTATAGGGTACTACGTTAAATTCTATAATAAAATACCTGATAATATTCTTCAACTAAATGAGAAGAAATTTAAAACTTGTATAAAACGCACGCTATGTAAACGAGCATATTATAAACTAGATCATTATTTAAATTATAAAAATGCTTGGCAAAATGCCGGTCCTGCATTGACATTGTAGTTATGATACGCTTTTTTTTCTTGTTAATTAGAAAAAATTTAATTGTACATGTGAGAACTGTGTAGTCACAAGTATTTAGTTAATTTTCTATGTTGCCTAGCAGCTCTGTGATTTTCATTTTAGAACAATATTATATTACATTGTCCTCACATTAAATTGCACTTATAAGCAATGCAACAAGTAACAAAAAAAAAAAACTTTGTAAAAAAAACCATGTTGAAAAAGAGTGTCCTTGGAGTTTCTTGTCTGTTCTTCTCCATAGGATCTCCGTTTTGGAACAGTCAACTAGCTTCACGACCGACTTATACTGACTGACTCCTTCTGACAATTCAAAAATACCTATAATGGTTTTACTTGAAATAAATAATTTTGATTTTGAAACGCATACATTTTTTTTAATGTTTTATCTACACCAATATTCCTGTTTTATTTTTAGTCTAATTCTACTGCATAAATGAAATCATATTTTAATAAATCTCTAATAAATGTGCATTACGATTATAACAGCTCAAGATTGTTTAGTCTGACTCGTCACTTGCGCTACACTGCTTGCATTGTGTTTGTGTGAGTTACTACGCACACATGCAAAATACTGCCGTCGTTTACCTAAACTCGAGCATTCAAATTTTGTGAAATGGCTCTTAACAAATTTCATGATTCTAGGTCAATATTCTCTTATAAGGATTCCTTTTTTCCTTTTAAGGAACGGAACCCTTTTTTTATCTAGTAGAAACCCCCATGGGTCATCATCTCACCGAGGGTGAAGTGGTATGTCGGCCACACAGGGTTCCGTCACAAGTGAGTCTATTGCAGGGGGGACCCGGGATACCCTAGGAAGGAAGCTTCCGAGAATCCCTGCAGACTTTGGCCTCCTGGTCAGCAGGCGACCACACCGGTCGTACCGCTTTGCGTCCACGTGCGTGCAGTATCCTCGGGACAGCTTTCGCAGTGGTGGCACGCAGACTTTGGCGCCCGGCCTATGCGACACAGGTGCTTAACGAAGCAGCCATGTCCGGTGAGCACCTGTGTCAACCGGTAGATTTTTATATAGATTTATAAAAAAATACTAGAAAATAGAATCTTCTTTGTTGTACATATACATAGAACGACAATGGATCTTAAATATTAATGTTATAGCCCCTCTACACTACTCGCGAAGTTGTTTTGACGAAATACTTGTCGTAATTGACCGAAGTCTTGAAGTACGTCACTACACACTCGTGCAACCTCGTGGGGAGGTCAGTCGGCATCCGGCGTCGTAACTTCGGGACACTTCGAGTCCTTTGACTTGGGCGCAAAAACCGACAACGATCGGAAGTCGTCCGAGACGAGGCGAGGTTGCACGGAGCGAAGCAAAGTGCCTGTCTACACTCTCGTATTCGCATAACTTTGAGCTAGAGGACCTTTTAGGTACAATGGGTGGTCTTATCGTTAAAAGCGATCTCAACCACCCAACCAACCTTTGGATGGATTTAGTGAAAGGAGTAAGTGGTAGCTGACGGCGTGTCACTACATATTATAAAACAAAGTCCCCCGCCGCGTCTGTCTGTCTGTCTGTTCGCGATTAACTGTAAAACTGCAGAACGGATTTTCATGCGGTTTTCACTAATAGACAGAGTGATTCATGAGGAAGGTTTAAGTGTATAATTTGTACCCGTGCGAAACCGGGGCGGGTTGCTAGTTACATAAAATTGTTAAATAATGTAACTAAATATTATATACACATGTATAGCTTGACCAGGAAAATAAAAATCTATTTATAAAAGTTCTTGTTTACATAGTTATTTACATATAAGATGCATCCAAAGGTTGGCACGAGAATACCTTTTTCGTAAAATCCACCGTTCCGTACATCTGTTTATGTTTAATAAATAAATAAGAATCATGAAACGTTGTATAAAATTGTTCTGAGTAGCTAATGAATATTCCAATTGTGAGTTACAACCTTGTCCAGTATGGTTTGGTTCTTTATAAGCCTATGGGGTCGTCGGTCAACAGAGTATCCATTATCCAATTAGTCTGTATTAGTAATTTGAAGGTGTTTGTGCACTCAAGTTTGGGTCTATGCCAATATTACTATACGCTTATTAGAGTCTTCAGGAGACGATGATAATAAATTAGATGAATAATATTTATTTCATACTAGCAACCCGATCCGGCTTCGCACGGGTAGCAGAGCCATCTTCAACAATCATCATCATATTTCAATCAATTTATACAAAATCTTAACAAATTATACATCTAAACCTTCCTCATGAATCACTGTCTATAAGTGAAAACCGCATGAAAATCTGTTCAGTAGTTTTTCAGTTTATCGCGAACAGACAGACAGACAGACGCGGCCTGGGACTCTATTTTATAATATGTAGTGATGTGCCAGATTGATTGCACCAATCATGGTCACTAATATAAATTATGATTTAAACTCCGACCAGGACAACATAGGATTGTGTGGCTGCATTTTGTTCAAGAGGCGGCTAAAGTCTGCCAGACTCTCACTGCTCTCACAGCTCGGTGACTTCCTTCTTAGGGTATATTCGAGTCCCTTGCAATAGACTCACTTGTGACCTTGTGGTTTTAGTCGGTTCGATTTCGACATAGCACTTCACCAGTAGCCATGGTGAGGTGATGACCCGTGGGGGTTTCCACACACAAACAGAGTAAAGAAAAGGACAATATAGGATTATCGTAAAGAGACAGCAGGGGAGAAATATCATCTCTATTGTATTCAACAAGGCAGATAAATATGTTTGTTTAAAGTAAAATAATTTCACATGCCTAAAATAATAACCACAACTGCTACGACCATATTAAATTACTAACACAAATTGAGACTAATTTACAATTAGATGTGTAAATCAGTACTTCATCGCGAGAAGAACAATGGTTGTATTGTATTATATCATAAGTCCATTCAATTATTAGTATTATATATTTGAATGGATGGTATATTAATTTGGTAGGAAAATGAAGTGCGATAAACGAACCTTACCGGAGGAACATTTTTATTTTTGGAAAAGGATTATACACATTACTTAAAATATACGGTTTTACTCACGTGTAAATTTCGGGGATGCCCAACTAGTTTCGGACCCGACGGGGGCCCTTTATCAAGGGGTGAGGCATCCTGCCGCGCCGGTTGCAGATGCTAGACTCTACACCACACGTGAGCCGAACAAAACCGTATATTTTAACTAATAGGAATACCACTCACGAAAGTTTTTATTCGAGGATTATACAAGTTTAGTTTACGCGCTTTTCTTGATATTTTGCAAGGGTTTTGTTTCATTTTACGCAGTTTGTCGTTTAATTGAAGTCTGGGCCAAACATATCAGATGTATAAAATTTTACACAATGCATGTTATTTACAAAACTATCCAAATCTCGACTACTTTAATTTTGCAATTTTGAATTTAAACTTGAAAAGTTCAATTAGGTATTACATTTATATTACAACAACTTCGTTGTAAACTGTTTAGATTTTTATTATTATGTGTATTTATTATTGCTTTATGCCAAACCACAGCTCATAACACTACAAACTTAATATTTTAAATTAAGTTGAAACTGCTATTTCGGTTAACAGGGTAACATTATTGCTTACGAAACTGCAGTTAATGGCTGCTGTGCGTTTTAACTATATTTTAATGGGTATAGGTTTTGCAATCGCTAGCTTAATGGTATGTGCTTATTCTGTTGCAACTGAATGCGACCATAAGGTATTCACATATTATGTAAGTAGTTATTTTGAACGATTAATTTTCAATAATAGTTCAGAGCAGTGGTGGCAAATTGTAGGGGCGGCAAATTTGGGGGATTTTTTATCCGGAAAAATGTGGTGTAATTAGGACAGTGCACAAATCATAAACTTAAAAATGCATTGCCAAAAAAATTGTTATTAATATGATCGTGAACTAGGATTCGAATCAAAGTAGAGGTCGGTAGGGACGACAAAATTTAAATAGCCTACTGGCGGCAAATTTGTAAATCCGCCACTGGTTCAGAGTATACCGTGTTTTTTCTCATTTACCAATGTGGGCGCTCCACCATTAAATCTTTGTTTAAGATTCCATATTCTTTTTTTATCGTAGTTTCTGGGTATGTAGGTGCATATAATAAAACATAACAACATAAGTTGTAAACGGATAGCTATTTCAATTTTTTTTTATTATAACTGCATGCTATGACTAGCATGCACTGAAAGGGGGAAATACTTCAGGCAGGATCTTTTATAATATATAGGCGTGAAACAACCTGTAGCGTCCAAACAATATTGTTTTGATTGTTTACACGCGTAACAGAAAGAAAGAGAAAGAAATAAATGAATTTATTTTGTACTCCTATATAACATGAGCGAACATAGTAACTGTTTAAACAGTAAATTATACACATCAAAATTACATTATGATACTATTGATTATAACATAATGAATTAAAACTAATAGGATACAAAAATGGATCTTAGCTCAGCATTGGGCCACTTCTTAGTTAAGAGGTGGCGCTGATATTCTGTTAAGACCGGATGTAATGACGCTCACGGACAACAGATGGCGTTAATACAGAAAATTCTGTCTGAAAATTTATGGTATCGTAGATAAACAATTAATTAAAAAAATAGTTATAATAACACACCAACCTGGAACGCGGTTTGTTTATTGTAAATATATAAAAAAAAACATATATACCCGTAAAAATAATCACATAAGTGGGAAAAGCACCCATTTATTTTCGTGTGGAATTTCACTTCACCGGTCTACTAGTGAGGCCGTACCTATGTATATCAGACTTAAACCGACGAAAACCACAGGCGTACCGTACATCGCCTGTGATGAGTGGACATAAAGCCCGTCTCAACTGCGGCCACTGTTAGGGTAGGCAAGTGAAACCGTTCCGCCTGGAGGTCTTCCTACCGGATCCACTCCGCCACCCCCTTGCGCCAGAAGTTCTCCTCGCGGTCGAGATAAAACAACTGTGGCGACCTAATGCCTCGATTCGTCCGACCAGTAGGGAGACCCGCTTTAGATACTAAGTCAGTGCCGCTTCCTAGTATCTATGGGTCCCTAGGGTCGTCACCAACATGTCATTGGTATGCCTAACAGATTACTCCCAGCTTATACTAAGGTCCACCTCTGCAAGAAATAATTTTTTGGCTCGGAGCTTGTTTATAGTCTCGGGGTAGTATAACATTTCACACTAATGTAACTGAAAGGAAAATAAATGGTCTAGAAAAGAACTTCACCGGCTATATTTAAATATTTCAGCTTAGATGTAATTTTTTTGGAGATAGTGTGTCGTGTGAGATCTTCTTGTTTTAAAACCGTTCTATAATCTATTTATAAATATTATATATATTCCTTACAACCCCCTGAATCATATTTGTGAATTTATTGCTAACGATTGGTGGCTTCAAAGGGGGCTAAATAGCTCGTTGGCATAGCCAAGAACCGGCTACCGGTTACTCTGGGAATGCCAAACAATAAATAAAACCTTGTTGTTTCGAGAATTATCACAGAAAATCATTATAATGCCTCCCATCGGTCGATCATAGTGCCCTGCGTGCCATCATGCTCAGGGTTTTTGACTTGCGTGATGGTGCGTGGTACTCTCAGTCAGTAAACCTCGCTTCGCGTTTCTCAACACTTCCTTGACAGTGCAAAGTCACTATCCGAATACTCTATGTATATACTTAGGTGTGATTTTCTTTTGGATCTGCAGATAAACAACAAAAAAAATTTCATGTGTTTTTGTAAACAATTTTGATCACATTTTTTTTTAAATTAAAATTTTGTGAAAACGTCTGCAAAAAGCTAAATGTGTCAGTATATATGTTGACCTGTCACGTTAGGAAAGTCTATACAATGACTGTTCTAGTTATTTATACTGGTCAATGAAATAAACCAAAACATTCAAAACTTAAACAATTATGTTCGAATATCGACCAACAGGCGATCTCTAGTTCTTTTTAAAATTATGAAATCAATAGATTCGGTAATACCACAGCTAAAAAGTAAAGTAATTTTTTTTTTAATGTTACGCAAAATAGGATTGTGGGCACACCGTACTTTGCAAGTGACAGTTGACAGATTAAGGTCGTTAACATTCTTATTCTTATTTGAAACGCATTGTAAAGGCAAAGATTGTAACTACAATTTTTTTTCCATTTATAAAATAGTATGATATCCCTTCATAACCGGTCTTCTTGGCAGTCATTGTGGGAGGTCTATGTCCAGCAGTGGACGATAATAATGATGACATCCTTATTCGGTAAAAGTGAGTATTTGTTAAAATATACAGTTATCTACAACGAGTACAGTTTGGTTTCATTTTCAGGATGAACGAGACAGAATAGAAAAATCAGGTGGCACAGTGATGTTCTGGGGTACTTGGCGGGTTAATGGACAGTTGGCTGTTTCAAGAGCTATTGGTAAGTCACTATGAATATATATTTTTGTTTATAAACAAAAAAGAATAAATGTCTAAATATGAATATTATACACAGATTGTACATACATACATTCACGTACGTATTCTCGGAGACTTCCTTCTTAGGGTATACACGGGTCCTCTGTAATGGACCTACTTTGGACGGAACAATGTGTGGTTTTAGTCGGTTCGATTCCGACATACCACTTCATATCTTAGTTGAGTAAGCTCTGGTGAGGTGATGACCCTTGTATCCAATTTATTTTGGATTTATATGCAAGCTTTTATGTGGTAAAATAAATATCTATAAAATAACTTAAGGCCCCTTCGCACTAGCGTTTGTCCAGGGTAGGCGTTCGATAAACGTATGAACAGCGCAGACGCGGTGACAACGCGACGCTCGCATCGCGTTGTCTCGGCGTCTGCCGGGGCACATGAGTACGCTGCGCGAACGTCCCAGGTGCGCGACGCATGCACCGCGTTACAGCGGTGGTCGTATCCGACCTCCTACTCCCATATCTTTTTATTTTTTCATTTTCGCACTAATTTTCTTTTTAAAAGCAAAGCCATCAATAGAGTTTCCTCGTCGGAATCCATTTTGTTAATGATAATATCGAAACGACAACGAAATTGTGTGACGTCTGCGCCGCGATAGCGCAGCGTGCAATTAACTGCAGAGGTAACGCCGCGACATCCCGACGGACGCGTCCCGTAGTAGCGGCGTCTGTGCTGCGCATACGTTAGGCGAACGCCTACATTGGACAAACGCTAGTGTGAAGGGGCCCTATTTAACGACGCAAGGTGTTGTTAGTGCTTACTGCTCTGTTATCGTGTTCCTTAAGATCAGTTCTTGGACGACTCTTGTAGATCATCGACTCTGATTGATTTATACGCAAGGAGCTATGAGGAGACGACAAAAACCGGCAGTTCTACCAATCACATTGCCAACGTGGCCTGGTGGTTTAATGCTAACACTCTCTTTACCTTATAGTTATGTTTTTCTCTTGTCCGACCAAATCGACAAACTCAAAGTTTGTCTTGTGATTGCTATTACTAAATTTGACGATGTAGAGCATTCGACTGCCATGTCTGGGGTCGTGAGTTTGATTCGCGTTTAGTACAAATATTTGTATTTATACATACCTCCTCACTCAGGGATTTTATCCAAAAATAGATATCTATTTGTGGATAAAATCCCTGAGTGACGAGGTCGACGTTCGGGACCGATGACGTCAGTTCGGGATCCGACAGTTATTTCAAAAACTACAGAGCTGCCCATAGTCGGAAGGATTGGAATTGACTACTACCTATCACCTTCGATACTTTACAGCAATAGTCCGAATTTATATCTCGCTACCGGCCGTCATACACTCCATAGCAATGAGGACAGTTGTTTTACCGTAGTTTTTGTGCGAGCCCATTCTAGGGCGGTTGCTGAAAGCTTTGATTAGAGGTGACGATTTCCTCTCTAATTCGGTTCGAACGCAATTTGTTAACGAACATCGTCGCGTTTTTGACGGCGAGTGAAATCACTTGTCTATATGTTTATATAGGGTTCACATGACGAGCAGTTCGCGCAGTTCAGTTCGAGTGCTGTATTCGTTGAAAATGGGCGTCGTTTTTTATTTTTCTATCAATTTCGCTTATATATAGCCCAATTCTTTTATTATAATCTCGTAACAACGATGAGAAAGCGCGCTCGTGTGAACAAATGTACGGCAAACTAATGCTTTCAAAGCGCGCGTCAACACCGTAATCGTTGGTGTCACGTCGAGCGCGTGTTGGATCAAAACGCGCTAAACCCGTGTGGACGACTTGAACAGAATGAGTGTTCATACTGTAATGTAATTTTTAGTATTAATTTCTTATTCTTAAGTTTTTTTTTCATAAGTTATTAAGCAGTTGATTTGGACTTGGCTAGTGGTGGATCATTGTGTCGATCAATTGTTTACGGGTCACGGTAATTTTAAGAGCAAACTTTATTTACACAATTAACCCCCTGAACTACGTTCAAATCCTTTGGGTAAAATAAGCCTATGTTGTCTATGTTTTTGACAGTTTACATCTGCCGTCTGAATTGGTACCTTTTCTATCCGTTTAGGCGTTACTACCATACACGTTATTTTAATCCAATATATTTTATGTTTCACTTTGGGTCCATAAAGTGTGATGAATCCTTTCCTTCATGCACTGATGAGAACAGTACAGTAATATTAAAAATGAAAAACATTGTGTGGCGACTTCCACATACTGCAAAAACATACTCCAACATCATCTAGCGAAGACGAGCTGAACTAAGGAGTAACTACTAATCCTGGATCGCGCTATGAGAGGTCTCGCACCGAATAGTATGTTATATACAACTTCCCAACATCAAACGTTGGGCAAAATTATGCACCGTGCGGGTTTTACGGTTATTTTTTTTTCATAGATCGTTAAAGAGTATATTATAGTTTTTTAAACTATACAAAAAAATGATTTTTACAAACCTCAACAAAACCTCACTAGCAAATTGGCTCATTAGCATTAAATATGTAGTACTAATGAGCCAGACATAACGGTATGAAGTATAAGAAATATTGTAAACTTCTATATTTATTTAATATTCGCCGACATCTTACGTTCATTTGTACTGTAAGTAATTAAACGAAAATCCTGTAAGAAAAAAGAATCCATTTTAAAGTAATATATAACTCTTTTTCTTTTTTTAAGCGGACTTACTGGTATTTTCACTGATCATTTTATCTACCATACCTATAAAAGTTGTTGCAGATTTAATTTGTAAAACGTAATAAAACGTTGTAAGGACGTCATATTGTTACGTTCAGGAACGACATTTTCACGAAAACATGGTGCGTTCGGCCAGTATTTAACTTTTATGGTGCACATAAAGTTTTACAGCGCCGCTCGTTTTGAACATGCTCTCTACGAAATAAACTAGTGTATGTAAACAAAAAATATCATCCGCTACATGGTACGTGGGGGTAATAATAGTCCGGTTGGATCTTTGTTTCTGCCCAACTAATAGTATTATTTAATTCATCCTCCGCGCCTTTTCTCAACTATGTTAGGGTCGGCTATCAGTCTAACTACGATACGGCCGAACTTCGATATTTTACGCCACAATCCAAGTACTAGGCGATATCAATATTCTGTAGTTAACCTTGTAATGTGCTCACCTACTCGGTTATCACTTAGACACGAGCCCCTCTAATAGTATTATTTAATTATCGGACGATAATTAATTAATTAACGGAGGACTGTTGCGTGTATTCTACAAGCTTGAAGAGAAGATACAGCCACTACGACTACACCGATCAGGCCTAATGTACGGCGTACGCTTGGAATTCCGGACGTTGGCATTTACTTGTATGTATTGTATGTTGGCATAATATATTTTACTTGTAGAAAAAGTCACACACGAATAGTTTCGGAGAATCTTCCATAAGGAGTTATGAACTAAACGCGGAAACAGAGCCCTATACCAATACTAATACCAAAAGGAGTTATGAAGGAGGAAAGTACATACAGATAGATTGATTAATGTCGCGTTCCTATAATCAAGAAACGATTCGTTTTGGTTTACCGCCCGTAAGAAAAACGAATCGTTTCATGAGTATAGGAGCGCGGCATTAGTAATACCCATTTTTAAATAAATCGCTGCCATCTTTGACCTTCCCTCTGTGTGTGTTACAGAGTGAGTTGCCATTTGGTATAATGGTCCACCACAAAGAAGATAGTTTATCTATTAGGCCTTCTCTTATTCAGAGTAACAGGCGGATAACCCTAGCGGTCCAAAACCTGGGCCTATCCTGCCTAGCTAGGAAACCAGCCGGAAATAACATAGAAAAAGAATAAGCGTTATTACTTTTGTTGTCCATAGCGCGCCACGTAGAGGTTGACTATCCGACCTACAAACAGTAACCCTATTATAGATTAATGCCCGGTTCCTATAATCAAGAAACGGTTCGTTTTGCTTACGGACAGTAAAATTATCGCTGAAAATTCAACGAACCTTTTACGGTCCGTAAGCAAAACGAATCGTTTCTTGATTATAGGAACCGGGTATTAAAGTACTTTTGGTAACGAGTAGTTATTCGGGTTTTGTTTATGGCATATGCAAAATTATTAGTAAAGCGATCATGGTAGGTGCTAGTAATAAAAAAAGGAACAAAGAGTTATAGGTATAACAATAGCAGGTTCCGAATTAATAATTTTACTTGTAAAATACGTACTTACAAGATTTCAAGGAAATACTTATTTAAATATTCAACTCTTAAACGTAAACAAGATTTTTATGCATAGAGCTCGCATAAAATATGATTCCGGTGGTTATATTTTTTCACATGATCGCCCCCATAGGCGTGAACTCAGTGAACGTCGGAAGTTAATAGGTCGTTTTATTGTTATCGTGGGCGCGGGCCCATTTCTCGCCTCTTGAAGCAGGGACCGGGCTCCGGGCGTGTGCCGATCATTACCCCGTTAGTCGCACCCCGCTGAGATGACGCTGAATCCCTGTAAAACAAACTATTATGACACCGCTCGTTAAAGAATTTAAGGTCGTGTTAATTTTACTACCTAGTTGGAAAAAGTCAAAGCTTACCGCATACCTGATAATAATGTAATAGTATGTATGTATGATACACACTCTTTTTAACCGACTTCAAAAAAGGACGAGGTTCTCAATTCGACTGTATGTTCTTTTTTTTATGTTTGTTACCTCAGAACTTTCGACTGGGTGAACCGATTTTGATGATTCTTTTTTTATTTGAAAGCTGGTGCTTCCCGTGTGGTCCTATTTCAATTTGGTCCAGTTCTGAAAATGGCATCCATGAGAAAACCATATATAAGTCTTTTATGGATTTTTTTGTTGAAGTCGGTTTTTTTTTAAAGAATTATACTTATAGTAGTAGCATAGTGGTCGCTTTTAGTAGTTTTAGGACGAGGGAGGGAGGGGAATGGTTGAATTATATGTTTGTGCTCTTAGTCATATTCATCATCATTTTATTGGACGTTACGCCTATTAAATGAATATATACTAAGTGTTAATTTAAGTTAAAGGGCCTCTTACTAATACTACACAAAAATCCTTTTAGATTTTAAACCAAGTTTAAATATTTTATTAGCCTGCACACTATTATGTCAGCCACCCTGCCAACATGACCAGAAACACTTAGAGATATGAACTTTCATGTTCAGTACCTTTCACATAGTCCGATTATCTTTTAGGTTTCTGGTTTCTAGGGACTGCCTTATCAATAGTATAAATAATATTACTACCGTTACATATAGTATTCGTTATACACGGTCACTGCATAATATATTAACAGGTTTCATTATCGTTACCTAGGTAGATATATTTCTGTGTGCTCATTTTAATAAAGATCTTTATACATGTTAGCAACAATTGCACCACTATTGCTATAAACCATCAAATTCACTTAATAACAGTGACTGCTATGTTGTTCGTACTTCAATCCGCACTCAAGTGATCGTTATCAACTTATAATGCATGCCTAACCTTTTTTATGACCCCACTATTGTTAGGCCGACCAATGACGTGACGCTAGCGGTATAACTAGTCATAATAATGTCTATTAAGTCTTTTCTAAATAGTGAACTGTTTTATCATCTGTTATAGTTTGCCCCTATTTTTAATATAATAAATACGAGTTTGATGTAGTGACAAGTGTGACAACATAAACTACCACCACACCATAAGTTTATCAGACACTAGACATGAAATAAACACGACATACGGCAACTAAGATGGCAAAATCAGCCATAATACGATGTACAGAGCACATGCATCGGGACCACCAACACAACATTGCCATCGCGAATTCGCTTATTTTGACCCAGCCAGGGTGCAGTGCTTCTGTAGTTCAATGTTCAATAATATATATAATCAATGCCGTGCACCCATTGCGTTAAGAATTACGTGCAAAGAAACCTTCCACAACTGTACTTAGTATTCTATTTGATATTTCTTTCATCCCTTCTGATGAACAAGTTACAGCCCATAGTAAAACATCATATAACTGACGTTTACATGTCTGTATAGCAACTACCTACCCAGTGGTTACTTTCACTTTAGCATTCACTACTTTTTACGTAAGTCATAATAAATATGTATATATACGAGTATACTGCTATCTCTCTTTCTCATTACACCCCCTGTGCCATAAACCATATTTTAGTAGTGATCAACACCGAATTATAATAACACTAGCAACCCGCCCTGGCTTCGCACGGGTAGTAGAGACATCTTCAACAATCATCATCATATTTCAACTAATTTACACAAAACGTTAACTAATTATACACCTAAACCTTCCTCATGAATCACTCTGTCTATTGGTGAAAGCCGCATGAAAATCCGTTTAGTAGTTTTTGAGTTTATCGCGAACAGGCAGACAGACAGACGCGGAGGGGGACTTAGTTTTATAATATTTAGTGATTACTGTGACCGAATATACGCGATGTGTAGGTGCATTCGTAAACAAATCGAGGTACAATTCATTACAGTGATAACAATGTCAACAAGCATGTAATTAGAATATAATACATCGAACAGTGTTGTAGGCATAATTATTCGAGTTCAAATACGAAACAATGGGACGTGTGCCGGTATTCATCACTTTAGAACGTGCAGAACGAAAGACTAAGGGCGCCGCGGTGTCGCGGTGTGGCTCGGAACCCTCGCGTGAGCGTTTGCCCTCTGTTACTACCCCATGCTATGCACAACACTATATCTATACAAATATATCGATCACCTCGGACGATGCGTTGTTATTTGTAACGTGGCACTTGATGTTTGAATTTGATGTGTTTTTCAATACGCAGTCTTTCCCTGTGATGTACCATAAAACTTTAAATGGTTTCTATACACAAAAAGAGATGCAATTCGTGTCCGACATAAAAAAAAACGAATTTATAATAAAATATATAGAATTAGCTGTAAAATATATTTGAATAAATAATTTCCTGCTATACATATGAAGGCTCTCAAGGACAGCTTACTAGCGAAGATATTTGTGTGACAGACACAATATCGCATTCGAAAAAAAACAAGAAAGAAAAATATAGGAACACAAATTACTAGTTAAATGTTTTTTCTAATGTTACTGACTAAAATACTCAAGTTAAACTAAACGAAAAAAGAAATTGTCAGTCGTAGGACTGCACGTCAGAAGTGGAAACACATACACACTTATATGTACATATATATACACACGCACATCTGCTGAGCGTGACGGTCACGCGAGTTCTGTACTTTTTCCCCAGAGCAAAAGTGCACAAACGTGCCTAAAGAAGTTTTCACTTCAAAAATAGAACCGTCACTGTAAGGGAAGACATTGTTTGTGTGTAGGCTTTTATACCTTCTCGAAAACTACAGGGAGACGGCATAGTAACATAGTTGACATTTTCTTCTTAGACCGGCTCTATTTCCGTATCCCCACGTATTGAGACTACAGATTCATCGATTTTGCGTTCCGTGGGAGATTAAGCCCCGAAACGTTTACTCTAAGCTCCTGCCGGCGATTGCGAGATGTTAAAGCTATCATACAAGATTAGGTTGATGCGGATTGCATGGGATGTTGTTGGGAAATTGGTATTCTCATGTAGAAAAAGATTTTTGTTGAATATCTCTAAAACTATGTGTTGTAAGTTTGTTCATTACGGATAATATTTTCGTTTTATGATTCTATAGTTAAAAATTGTAAACGTCGTGTAGTACAAATGTTACTGTTTAGTCTAAGATATTCATTCTAAATGCATTGAACTTATTTTCTTTAAGTTGTTTATATTTTTCTTTATGGTATAGGGGGCAAACGAGCAGCAGGGGCACCTGATGGTAAATGGCTACCGCCGCCCATGGGCACCTGTAACTCGAGAGTCACAAGTGCGTTGCCGCCTTTTAAGGTGGGAGTAGGAGAAGAGGGGAGAGGGGAAGGACGGGAATAAGGGAGAGGGAGGGGTTAGGGTCTCCGGTAACCTCACTCACGATCCGAAATGCAATGCAAGCATTGCTTCACTGCCGGTTTTCTGTGAGGCCGTGGTATCAAGCGGAGTCGAGCCGGCCCATACGTGCCGAAGCATGGCTCTCCCACGTTATATGAGACTATTTGTTGTAAATCTTATTCTCTTTCCCATATTACGTTACGTGGTAATACGTGATGATGCGAGACTGCTTATCTCTACTTAATAATATAAAAATTATAATTTGATGTTCATTGATATACCTAGTTTTGGACATACTTACTAAAATTCTAAAATTAGTACCCTTGACGCGCGCCGTAGCCTGTAATTTAATTGCCATAGAAATAAATATTTATCACTATCTGCTGCACTGCTCAGATATGTATTAGGTATATCCTATGTTATTATGTAAAGTTTCATGTTTGGTTTATGCTTATAATATCGTTTTGGGATGACCTGTAAAGTAATAGTAGGTATATGAGTTTGAATAAATAAATACTCATGTGTCTATGTATTGCTAAATGCTTTGACACACTTAAATAATTACGTGAAAACAAATATAACGACATGTAACACGGGCATTGAAAGAAAGACCACTAAATAACTGACTGGCCTGTGGGTCTAGCTCTAGTGGTTAGTGACCCTGATAGCCAGAGGTGGTGGGTTCGATTTCCACTTAGGACAAATAATTGTGTTATGAGCATGATGATTTGTTCATTTGTCTGGGTGTAATTTATCTACAGTATGTATGTATTTAGTAATATATGTACAGGTTGGTGGAGAAAATCCATAAAAACAAATTAAAAAAGGAAGTGTGTGTGTGTGTGTGCAATTCACACACGGCAGAAGTAAAACTTCAGAAAAGTAGCCTACTAGAGAATGAGAAATAAGATATAAAAACAACACAAATAATTTACTATTGTATTAAGTAATGTTGATAAATTTAATTTTAGATAATTTATATAAAAGTTATTGGTCAAATTAACACAGATGTGTGAAATAATTAACATAAATTAATTAACCAACTAAAACGCAAAAGCAACAAAAATGACACCACGTTGACATTGACACATTTTCTGAAGGCTTGGTAGTACGCAGGCGCAAAAACAAAGATTATAGGAAACACTAATACTTGTATTCTATCTCATTCTCTCGCAGGCTAAATCCTATTTATGAATATGTTTGTCTCTTCAAAGATTATAGGAAACACTGTAAACTTGTATTCTCGCAGGCTAAACCCTATTTATGAAAATGTTTGTCTCTTTTTACTGTCCTTTTTCGTTTCATCGAATTTCAAATCACAGCGATTCTAAAGAAGTTTCACTTAAAAAAAAATCGAAGTCAGTTTTTATGTTTCTTAGTAACAGCATGAAAAATTCCAAAATAAATAAAGATATACGATTTAAAATCTTTAACTTTACACATTCCTCCTAATTTTATGATATTTATGATGAGAATAGGTCGTAAAGTATTTTTCACCCCCCACCCCCTATAAAAAAAAAAAATAAAGAAGGCATTGCAACGCGTGCTGGGTGTAGCTGGTTATAATATGTTAATTGTATATCGGTGTTAATGTAATTTATTGTCCAGGTGATGCACAATACAAACCATACGTGACGGCCCGGCCTGAAATCGCAACGGTGGAACTGGACGGAGACGAGGACTTCGTGGTGGTAGCCTGCGATGGGCTCTGGGACTTTGTTAGTGAAGACGATGTGGCATTAGCTGTGTACAGACAAATTGCTGCGGATCCTGGTAAGTGAATTCAATGTTCATTACAGAAAACTATAGAGGCTCACACTTAAGATGTTAGTGGTAAGACTAGGCTCCTGGTACTAGATAAGTATGTACGTATGTTTCATTAGTTAAATTACTTCGAAGTGTAAATATCAACACATGCATTCAACACGCCATGGTTCTTTATATGACGGGGCTGTTGGTCTAGTGGTTAGTGATCTTGACTGCTAAGCCAGAGGTCGTGGGTACGATTCCCACGCAGGACAAATAATTGTGTGATGCGCATGATCACTTCTGTGTCTGGGTGTAACTTATATTTAGTAATATATAAGTATGTTTATCAGAAGCACAGCTGCCATCCGTCCGGGTTTCCCCAGATTTGTCCTAGTTTAGAGGGCGTCCGGGGAGCGTACAGGCGGGACACTCTGTGCCAGGGAACAATTATGATTGTTAGATGAATCGTTAACAAGCTAAAAATTTTAATGGAATAGGTTTTTTTTAAGGTGTCCGGGAAAGAATCTCGATTTCACTCATGTGTCCGGATTTTTTTAAGTCCGGCGTTGGCATTTTAAGTGATGGCAGGCCTAATCAGAAGTCTAGTTACCATAGTACGGGCTCCGCCTAGTTTGGGATCAGACGGACACGTGTAAGGTGTTTCAAGTTATTATTATTAAGTTTTTATACGTACTGCATATAAAACACTGTGGCACGGTAATATTATCTATCCAGTATTGTGACTCGGTGCTGTCCTTGAAATAATTACCTATAACCGCGCGGTACGTAAACGCGAAAGGGCTGCCGCCCGTATTTAAATTTCATCTACCTACTTAAGTTTCTTTCTAGTTTTGTGATTGTAAATATTATAATATATTTTGTTATTAAAAAAAAAAAAAATTGCGAATGAAATAGAAAGTGTTCAATAAAAGTACATGCTGTGTTTTTTGATTAAAAAAGCCACCTTTATTTTAAACCTAATAAATATTTGTGCCTCGACTGAGACGTACGAAAAGCTTTATTGTTAAATTTAATAGTAAAATAAATCCATTGATTGTCATATGAAGTAAGTACTTGTTCTCATTTCAATCAAATACACACATCACAAGCTTACTGCTTACAAAAGCATCACACCGCTCGTTCGTCACTGCGACGCATTCGCGACTAGTTGTGTACCGAGTGTATACCGAATATTACCGAACTTGAAACTCGTAGGTATGACTCGCTTTCCGACCGTTTGCATGAAGATAAAATACTGGATAGATAATATTACCAATATTACCGTGACCGTGGCCTATTCGGGTGGCCTTGGAAACGAATGCTTGTCAGGTTTGTTCAAACTTATAACGACAATTTAGGTGCAGAAACTGGAGTTATTAAAAATATATATTACCGTTTTAAATAGAAGATGTTTAATTATAATTATATGAAAATACAGGAATACATTTCATATAATCATAATATATTATGTAAGTACATATATTTCAAGGCAAGCTATTTTAAACTGTTCTAATTAAAAGGTTTACATGTATAAGTCTGGAATTTTGCTAATGATAATGACGTAGCCAATATTTAATATGTATTACCTTTCTTGAGAATAAATGTTATATTGTCCGAGTATATTGCACATTATTTAGTAGGTATTTAGCTATCACAATAATCCTAAATAGTCTGCAAAGGGCGTAATGGGTTATATTTCCGTAGCGATCATAAATATTTTAATATTCTTATTTGAAAGAATAAACGAATTTCTAAGTAGAGAATTTGTACCAACTTATGTTTGATTGAAAGTTGTGCAATGCATTTATTAGCGTTTGTATATGTAAAGTTCTTACAACCGTTTGAAACAAACGAGTTAGACTTGTTCTATTTACTTGCAATGTAACTTTACAATTTCACGTAACTTAACAATTTCACCAAACAAAGTTTGGCTAGTATTGTGTTTACGGTTGAAAACCGGTTCGTTTACGTTTGTGCAATGTCTGCTATCTATCAATCGTTCCGCGTCGACCTTGACGCTCACAATACTTACACAATAACTGCGTGAGTCACTGCGACTCACCAGACAGGATAGTGACAATTACACGTCAAAACAATGTAACCATAGTTGCTGACTTGCATGAGTTATCATTGTGAATATTAGTTACAAAATAGAAATATTGTTTACTCGATAGAAGTAGACTACAAGTACAGGACTGGTCGCCCATGTCTTCGAGTAAATTCGAAATGTAGTCGTTCGAACCATCCCGTTAATGTAACCTTACGGGATGGTTCGAACAAAATATTTACCGAACCTTTTCTAAGAATGTTTATCTTCTAAAACTACGTTAACTCTCCTATCGCAGCCATTGGCAATGGAAGCCACTCTCAGTGGGCCATGTTTTTGGGACTGGTTACCTTATTTAAGAATAGTACCTGGGAGACCGAGCTTTGCTCGGTAACTTTTTGTAAAATCGTATTTTTTTTTGTAAAATTGTATTTTTACAAGAAATACAACTATGCAGTTAAACTTAAAATGCAAAACTCTATCCATAGATAGATTACTCTTCGCTACCTTACGCTTATTGTCAGGCTAAAGATGTATCTTTGGTATTTAATAGTTCTGTAATCGTTCCATATGAACGACCGCAAACAGGCAACCTTTTTTATCGATTAAATGAATATCTACTCCACTGCAAATGAGTAAAGATGTTATCTTTACTCGTTCGATTCGTTAAGGCAATATTAAGTCCATTATTATTTGTAATTACAAAATTTGTCGTATTGATATTCCATTTTTGTCGTGTACTGACAACATACCCAATTAACAAAGCAATTTGGCTGACAGCATCATTTGGCACAGATCAAGTGTGATTATCTTGTTATAAAGGGTCACGTGATGGCGCGATATAAACATTTGTTATAGAAACCAAGTGCCCTTGTTCGAACCTATAGTTACATCTCTGACACATATTATCCCCCACTGCTGTTCCCGCTCACTTTATAAACTGGAATCAGGAAGGGTATTAGGTACAAGTATTAAGGTTAGAACAATAACTTTGACACCCTCAAATCTTTGTGAAGTGTCTTTAATGGAACGCGACGCTTGCGGCGATAAGAGCTTTCCTCCTTCAAAAGATTTTTCCTCTTTGTTTGCAAATATGAAAGTTTGTATTGTTCCCCGTGTCGAGGAGAAATGGGGTTGAGTGAGACTATTTTTATTAATTGTAGCGAGGGATGTATTCTTCTGTGTCTGTACCGCAGTCGAGTCGGTATTACAGTGTTCTGTTATTTATGTCATTGAGTTCCTGCACAAAATTTTTTAGTCAGACAAAACTGGGTATTAAAACATTTCTGCTTCTAAGTTTATTTGTTAATGTACTCTAAAAGTAGTAAATGCCAACTTGGAACGCATACATGAATATAGTAATGGACGACCGTACTCTCAGATCATAGAAACAAGATCCTTGTTTCTATGAACTGAGGCCGTACTACTTCTTTTAAACTTAATATGTTCCTAAAAATGTAGTCAACTCACAAATTATCACGCCCTATCATAATACCAGCACTGCAGTCTCACAGGCTGCAGCAATATGCTGAGATAGGTGCCTTTTCTGGAATTGCACAGGGCACTTTAATTACTTCGGTTATATTTCTTTTTTTTTTATTTATTTATTTTATTTATTTAAATGCACAAAACACATTACAACCAACAATATCACATATAGCAAATACAGAGTTTTGACCTGGATTGCAACGCAACAAACATGTGCATACAACAAGACACAATAACTAAACAAAAAGCAACACTACACAATGAGCACCAACATAGGCTCGTCAGCAGATTCAGACGCCATTCAGATTTTTTGATTTTTTAATTTTATTGTAATAATTGTGTGCGGTCCTGTGAATGTCAGAATAAATGTTTTTCTTTCTTGCTTTCTTGCTTTCTTTCTTTCAGTCACAACAAATCCACGACATCTATTCATTCATCATATATTCTGCCAGCTTTCCTGGTATCCTCCAAAAAAATGTTTTAACCAGTAGCAGTATTTATTAAACTACTCCATTCCAGATCATAAAATAACAAAGCTTTGGTATTCCCGACAAATCTTTTGAAAACTTAGTAGTACATTAAGTACAGTATTTTCTCTACTATTTGAGGTGTGAATGGTGCTAATGGAGTTTTCCATTGTTATCAATGTTACCACATGGTTATAATATAATACTTTATGATATTATAATCCGACTTGTCGACGCGTACATTGTCATCACCATTAACCCTTACAAGGGAGAGACCCTAATCTAATAAATGTTAGGGTCTATTGGTTTTGTACTTCGCTTATGTAATAATTAATCCAATACCTTAAAACTGTTATGTTAATACAGCCATCCGAAATGATATATTATCTTAACTGAATTTTGACAGTGACTATGATAATTCACTTTCACAGAAGGAAACATGTTGTTGTACTTAAGCGAGTAAATTCACGTTTCGTTATTTTTGAGAATACTTACTACTAAACTGTGTGAAAAAAAATATTTTCATTTCTTTTGTATTTGTCAAATTGGGAAGACAAATGTTCACTGTCTGTGCAGTGCACTTCTATTCAAACGTACAGCAAACACCTGTAGACGTAATGTCGAGTCGGTACTTAGGTTCGCGCACAGGTTCATTGTTTGAATAGGTCTTGCGAAAAAACCGGTCGAACAATAAGAATGAATTTTATGTTCCGTAACGAGATTGTTGCGGTGCCTAGATTTCAGTCGGGCTGCGGTCAGACTGAGCCACCACAGCCCCACAATATTGTGTCGTAATTGCTAAGGAAGTGGGGAAGTGGAGAAATTGGATACTTTGTTTTGCCCCCTATTTCAGCCCTGCACCGTCGCGCCTCGCGCCTGGCCCTCCCCCCACGCGCCGATACGAAGCCTTTCTAATTGTTACTTTTCTAAATTACATGTAAATGCAGTATTTCGTTACCGCATTACAATTATAAGAGAATAGAAAATGGAACAGGTAATAGCTCAATATAATGTGCAATCTATTACCTCAGTTATTAACTTTCCAAGTATAGAAACCGTCGTTCTAATTTGCTTTTCTAAGCTATTAGACTTATCTATACGCTCGTAAATTGTGAAATCCTTGCGTGTCCTTTCAGTATCAAGCTTTGAAGGACACTAATCCCGTCTCATTGGATTAAGCGATTGAAATGTTTAAACTGTCGCGAGTGTTGCGTTCAAATAGGGGTGGACGCGTGGCCTAAATGCACCCCGGGGCCCCGTTGGATTAGATCCCTCTATTTTAATGTCATTATAGTTTATACCTTATTGCAAAATAATAAAGTTTATAATTGACAATTGTTTGCGTCGTAGTAGGCTCTTGTGTCATCGGTCAAGTCTTCTCGTAACACTTTCTCCACTTGCAACACTACTCGCTTGGAACCGAATAGCGGCTGTCAATTCAAAGAATTTATATTGACAATAGTTATTAGTGTTGTGGAATTAACCGATTATGTACACACATAAGACCTAATGTACGTTTAATTGTTTTGTTATGATAATATAATATGTGATCTACTGACGATAAAGGTGATATATGTGATCGGTATATCGAAACCCTGTACGGAAGTATTCTAATTATTCGGTACCTACATTAGAATTTTTATTATTTCATTTGATATACGATTCTGTTTTTCTAAGATGCTGACTGTACCACTTCGCTAGCCGGAGATGCATATCTAAATAGTCAAGAGGGAGAGCGTTAGTACATACAAACAAGTAACTTCCCGACTCGTGATTCTAAGTATGATCTCTTTATTCATGAGGAGCGCTGGATGTTCCTACCAGAAATAAAAACAAGATGTAGATGAACTTTTTTATAATATTTTAAACATCCCTGCTATCCGACATAACGATATGATTCCGTAGAGGTAAGGGACATCAAATTTCTATTCGCTTGACTGGGTATGTACCTAACGTACCCAATCAAGCGAAGCTTTTGATGTAAAGAAAATTGGCATACCATTGCATTTCTGGTGGTGTATCTGGTGGTAACTTTTTTTTACACAAGTTATTTAGACACACGATTCCCACTCGGCAGCAAATAACAATAGTACCAAGCTAGTTTTGCTATCTACCTGTCCTATGGGTAGTTTGCTACTTGACTAGTGCATCTCCAATGCGAGCAAAAATCTACTCTGCTCTACCTCCTTAAATTATTAAGACACTTAATATTGCAGTGTTAATAAGCACAGTTAACCGATAATCAGACGAGGCTTGAGCTTGCCGCCTTGGTAGTATGAAATGCATTTCGACAGAAGCATGCTAGTATTATTGTATGTTGGTTTGTTAAGTGATTCAGTTTATAGTAGTGCATGCATACGCACTCATGCATGTTTGTCCACAAAGCGTATCCATCGTTTATCGCTCTATCAAGGAATACAATGTTATCGAGCGTCGATCGATGGCGACATTGACATCAAACATCGAATTTATGACAACTGTTTGGTGCGGGATTTAACAGTGTGTCTCAAATAAACCATCGCAGTAGCATTTCTGAGTCTAGTCATTCGTTTGCAATGAAAGAGTTATGATACTGATAACCGTTATTATACTGACATATGGTTAGCTAGATCACTTTTAAACTATCACTAAGGAAAACAGCTTCTGAAAAGTTGTAGTGGTATTAGTCTAAGAGCTGGCTACCAAAATCAGAAATTATAAGGTGCAGTGAAATTTTTCATCTAAAAACTCTCGTAACTGTATGTGTAACCCATAGCGCTTACAGCCAGAAGTCGCTCCCGGGGTCGAAAGCGTGGGCAAGTCAACAACAAGGACAGGTCAAACACGTAATATTTTTATCAAATTAAATCTTTGAGTACAGTCCTGAAATTTTGTGTAGTTATAGTTTTTAAACTGTAAAAATCGCGTAAAATTATTGCCAGAAGTCTAGGTTGGGGATTAAACGTTGCCAGAAGTCAGTAACGTTGGAAACAAATTATTGTTCAAATTTTAATGACAAGGTGCAGTTCTGGCGATATCATTTTCATATTATTAATTAATTAACAAATCTGGATAACAATTGCCAGAAGGCAGAATGGTGGCTAAGTATGATATAAGATGAAGGTGATATAAGCGCTATCTATGGGTTTGTCATCTAATAAGGAGGGTTTTTGACAAAAAAATTCACTGCACCTTATCATTTCTGATTTTTGTAGCCAGCTCAGTCTATATGTGTGACACTATTATTGCGGGTGCGCTTACACTGCAGAAAACCGCCGGGCAAATAGCTTTACAATAATAGGTATTCTTAGGGAGGGGAGTATGTATGGTAGGCAACGCGCAGTCAAAGTCAGCTCTGGTGTTTCAAATATTTATAGATATTTAAGACACCTAGAGACTTTATACATTTTGCATTATTTATTACAATATTTTCAATAAAAAGTACTTAACTATATATATATAAATAAGTATTTGTTTAGTAATTAGCATCTAGAATTCTAGAACAAGGAATAAAAATAATACTAAAATTTTCACTTAGATGATATTTAAACGACTCATTATTGTTTTAAAACGAGACAACACATTCAGTAGTTATAATCTGTTCATAAAACAACGTTAATATCTATTGTCAATATAAATTGTTGGAATTTACAGCCGCTGGTTAGTTTCAAGCTAATATTACTGCAGGTGGAGAAAGTGTTACAAGTAAACTTCAGGTGAAGTGTAAAGGGCCTATTTATTAAAAACATAGCGACGAACATATAATAGTACCTTCTTTTGTTTAAGAAATGGGCATGTTTTAACGATCACTGTTAAATAATGTTTCTCACTTTCACACCTGTATAAGAAGAGAAACATTTCAATTCTCTTGATTTTTTCTGTTTTTGAAGTGAAAACTTCTTTAGCGGCGTTGTGCACTTTTTGGGATAGGTAAAAAATGTTAAACTCGCGTCAGGACACGTGACCTGATCGAAAATTCGTAAGGCGGAGCCGAGTTTCTTATATTCAAAAAAATATAACATTCGAAATTCAAACATTTATGAGCGGCCACGAGCGCAGAACTTCCAGTGTACTACTATGTATACATTTAGATATGTTATTACCTACTTTTTAATTTTAACTTAATTATATATACAGATGTGTGTGTGTATGTATATGCAAATACATTGTGAAGTTATGTTTTCACTTCTGACATGCAGTCCTACGACTGACTGTTTTTTTTTTATTTGTCATTTAAACGGTGTACAAAATATATGGTTCATAAAAAAAAAATATTCAAATTTTGCAAACATATTTTACAGTGTAATGATCGTCGCCTTTTATTTATTTAATTACGGATTTCGCGATAGCGGCTTTGTATTGAATTGTTTTAACTGTATGCGATTAAGCTAATCTGGTTAGAAGTCCCGAGGTGGTTCTATTGTTATATCCATTTATAATATTTAAGACAGAAA
This sequence comes from Euplagia quadripunctaria, assembly GCA_963859945.1. Taxonomy (NCBI): domain Eukaryota; kingdom Metazoa; phylum Arthropoda; class Insecta; order Lepidoptera; family Erebidae; genus Euplagia; species Euplagia quadripunctaria. The sequence goes on along the minus strand of OY982564.1, from coordinate 7,010,722 downwards.
AAAGATTAAAGATATTTCTATTTAATAATGTTAATACATCATATCAATAACTAAAGGAGATGTGAAGAGTATTTTTTTAAAGTGTGGAAGCCTCCACGGCTCATCACCTCACTGGAGGTAACGGTGCAGTGGTATGTCGGAATCGAACCGACTAAAACCACACGGCGACCCGTCACAAGTGGATCTATTGCAAGGGACCCGGGTATACCCTAAGAAGGAAGCCTCCGGAAGCCCCTGTAGACCTTGACCGCCTGACAGCAGGCGACCACACCGTGGAGGGGGCTTTACCACCCTCCAGACACAAAATGTCGCGCCACCGTCTCGAGCCTGCAAGGGCAATTGTCAGCCCGACCCGCTACCCCCAGGCGAGCGCTCATGGAGGTCGGAGATCATTCTGTGCTCTCCGGTGCCTGGTGCGTCTTCTGCGGGGTGGGAGAGTGCTTGTCCTCCCCCGGTCCCGTCCGCCGCCTCTTTGGCCAACATCATCTCCTCGCAAAACGAGGCGGCGAAATCTCACTTTGGACCATGGACAGAACCATGGTCTCTAGCGAGAGGCTACCCACATAAATAGCCGGCAGGAGGTCGTACCGCTGTTGCGTCCAAGCTGAGCACTCCACTAGAGTGTGGAGTGCAGTGTCCTCGAGAGATGGGAAGAGTATGCACACTTAAGACATAAAGGTGTAATATCTTGCAATATATTTATTGGATTTTCATAAAATTTTCCATTTCATCACGTCATTAATCAATTGTTATTTTTTAAATTATTACACAACGCTTTTCAGACCCGTAGAAAGCATAGCCTGTACTATGGGCTCTATATAATAACCAGCAGGAAATCAGCAATACGCTATAAGTATTGGTTCACCGCGATTTACCTCTCGAATTTTCGCCGCACGGCCATAAACAGTTGCAGCATAATGTCGCGCCCCGCGTTGTAACGCAAGGGTTTCAATTATAAGCACTTGACGGCAAAGTCACTGCAGCTTGACAAGTTTGTAAAAGGTAAAACTCTTGCGAGCGCTTCGCCGCGTGACGAGAAACTAGTACCTAATGAACGCCTAGCCTTACGTACTGCTCTAGTCGGGCGTTCGCAGAAATCAACTATGCCCAGCCTGACAAGCCTGCTGCCGCAGCCTGACAAATTTGTAACAAGGTACAACCCTGGCGAGCGCTTCGCCGCTCGACGAGAAACTAGTAGTGCACGCCTACTAGCCATACGTACTCTAGTCGGGCGGGGCAGAAATCAACTATGCCCAGTCTGACAAGCGTGCCGCCTCAGCCTAACAAGTTTGTAACAAGGTACAACTCTAGCGAGCGCTTCGCCGCTCGACGAGCAACTAGTAGTTAGTCATGCACGCCTAACCTTACGTACTGCTCTAGTCGAGCGGAGCAGAAATCAACTATGCCAGCCTGACAAGCCTGACCGCCGCAGCCTGACACGCCTACCGCTGCAGCCTGACAAGTTTGTAACAAGGTAGTGGTACAACTCTTGCGAGCGCTTCGCCGCGCGGCGGGAAACTAGTAGTGCACGCCTTCCCTTATCTACGTACTTCCTTAGTCGCCCGGAGCAGAAATCAACTATCGCCGTCCTACCTCGTCTTAAACCTCATGCCATACATAATAAATTAATCTTCTTACGCATCTCACAAAAACTATGAATTGTCATTACTGAAATAATTTCAGGGCGGCCTGTTTGCTCTAGTAAATAAATGATGCGTGGACACACAGCATGTTTAATATTTAGTGGTATAGTTGGCAGCGCAATACAAACACGCGCTAACCTTGACACTGTTGGGAGCATTATCTGCCAACTTTCATTCATTGCTTATCTCGTTAGAAATATGATACATGTTCGTAACAAAGACTTTATTATTTTACTTTTATAATATGAACAGTTACTTTTTATCTGAACAGTTACTTTTTTCTGAATTGTCTCTTTGAGTTGTATGAAAGTACTTTCTTATAATAAACGCTATATTATATTTAGAGTCGCATTATATTGTTAGGAATTCTTCAAGGTGTATCCAAGTGAATCCTCATCCTCGTTAGTCTAAAATTTCAACGCTGTTTTTAAAGAAGTGCTTTTAATGGCAGTTAATAAAGCTGTGAGACCTAAAACAGAAAAAAACCTGCACATCTAAGATTGAATTCTCAAAGTCCTTACGACTAAAGTGGCATTCGTGACATTCACGCATGATTTTTTAATTGTACTCTATCCGTCTGATAAAGTTTAGTTAGTATTTATAGTGGTGTAGAATATCGTGAATGATGTTTTAATAAAAGATAGACGCAAATATGAGGAAAATAATTAATGATAAAAACAGTTTTATTTTAAACTAGCTGTTCTCGCGCGGCTTCGCTCGCTTGTACATATTTATATATTTTGCGGAGAGCCCTAATTATTTTTCCAAAATAAAAGTAGTCTAAGTTACTCCTTATAACACCAGCTATCTGCCAGTGAAAGTCCCGTGGAAATCGGTTCACCTGTTCTGGAAATTAGCTGGAACAAATTTTAAATACTGATTTTTAGGTATAGGTATCGTGTAAATAACTGTATGTGCTTAAAAAACTACTATTTTTACATTACAAACAGACACACAGACACACACACAAAATTATTTATTTAAAATTTTATAGTTTATGAAAATGAACACAATAATCAAGACTTAAAAGGTTTATTTATTTTTTGCTTTTTAGTTCTATTTCGTCGTTTAATTTTTTTGTTAAAAAGTTTTTTATTTTATGATTTTTTGTGGTTCGCCAAATCACATTATTATTATCTCATAATTTCTAATCCTTCATCATTCCTCTTGTCACTGAGCTAATGATGAAACCATCCTATGTTGAGGTTCCCAGGATATTGATCAATTTAGGTTACAGGTTAGGTCTGATATTGTAAAGACGTGGAAAAACGTCTTTTCTTCAAAGTGTATTAAGTGGTTGCTGTTACTAAAACCACATTTTTTATATCTAACTTCTAATTCTTTAGGAAAGGTATGTTCTCCATCATCAGCTCAGCTTCATGATGTGATGATTCTTAAACGCAAATACCTTATTAAGTTATGAAAAGTAAACAGAAACACACAACACACACAATTTTGTCAGGATCCCTTGAAGTTTTGATGATTTTTTTTGTTAGATAGGGTATCTATCTAACAAAAAAATAATCATCAAATCGGTTCATAAATGACCGAGTGAGGGTTGAACATACATAAAATAGAAATATAGATAGGGTCAAATTGAGAACCTCCTTTTTTTTCGTCGGGTAAAAAAGCAAATAATAATCTTCTACTTAATAAAGTAATAATTCCACTGCCCAGATACTCCTACATCTCACAGGTTAATTAGAGGTGTTATTCAATGTGAAACTCAATAGGTACGTCTGTAACGCTATCAATTACCTTCGCACCGCTGAAATGCTTATACGATGAGTAGGTACAGACACTGGCATTCTTGGAAAAAATATAAAAAAATACTGCTTACTTTTCTAGTCACGTACGCTATTTATTAATTTCGTATATTAAAATAGCTAATATTTCCTTTTCTTGAAGTTTTTTTAATAAATTGTTCGTTCTTATTTACCCAAAGGTTGTCTAGACGAGATCCTCTGCGATAAGACAACTTACTGTACCAACAATTTCGTGTTTTTTTTTAAACTTTATTCTACTATCTATTTATCATCGTGTGTAATAATAAACAATATCTATCTTATTTATTTTAAATAAACTTTTCTCCATCAGAATCACAGTCTAGTTCGGCGTTGAAAACGTTATGTCGTTAAGACTATTACAGGAACTGCCGACCTAAATACACTTAATAAAGATAATTGTCCTTTAAGACAATTACTGGTGACACTGTTGAGTCTAAAATTGTTTGGAATTACCAAAAGTGGGAAATAATGTCAGCGTTTGAAAAGAGAATGTCCAATGATAAATGTAAAGTCCTAGTTAGTAAATAAACCGTTGACAATACGGACTCATTAGCATGCTCTGTGAGAACAAGCCCTTTTCTTCATATACATGCATTTAATTATATTTTTAACCCACTTCTAGAAAGGAGGAGGTACTATGTTCGTCTATATATTTTTTTTTTGTGTATGTTCATCGAAATTTTCGTCAATTGTGAACCGATTAAAAAAATCTTTTTTAGTTCGAAAAGGTTTACTCCCGAGGTGGTCCCATTATCATCAAGTCAGGATCTGATGATGGAATCTCAAGGAAATCGAGGAAAAACTAACTAACCAACAATGTAATAAAATCTTAGAAGTCAATTTTGACTTACTTCCCGGTTTCCAATTGAGCTGAAATTTTGCATACTTATGTAAGATTAGTAACAATACAATAATCTGGTACTATTGAGCTGATCTGATGATGGAGTCAGGAGGTGGATAGTGGAACTCCTCAATGGCGAACAGGAAAAATACGAAATTTTGTAAATTGATTTATTCAATTAAAACTTGTTTTGCACTAAAAAGGGTAAAGCGCTACCTACTCATCTATTTGAAGTCGGTGCCAGCCAAGTCTAATAGGTAGTAGATAGATACTTCCTACAAGTATCTACCTACTTACCAAGCCAAGTAGGTAGTAAATAGAATGTATGTATGTAACATACATTCTATCTACTACCTACTTTGCTTGGCTCGCACCGACTTCAAATGGATGAGTAGGTAGCTCTTATAACAATTATATTAATTTATTTTTCGCTTTTGAGTGCCTATTTGTGGTTTTGAAGTCGGTTTAATTTTTTTGTATAAAAATAATTTATTGTAAGTATGTAGCTGCTAAACAAAAAAAATATCAACCGGATAAACATAGGAGACAATGGTTCCTAACTGTTTTGTCTTACCTATCCTACAGAAAACTTGAAGCAAGTGATAGACATACACGGACACATAGTTGCCAAAAAAAAAACAAGAAGGAACATTCCGGTCCCGTTCCCCCGCGCCGCGCGCAACAACATCTATATAGATTTGTACAAAATCTATATAGATTATAGATCTATATAGATTTTGTTATACAAATCTTTCTGCACTAAAATGTTCCTTCTTGTTTTTTCTGGCAACTATGTTTTCGTGTTTACGTGAGGCCAATCCTATCCCTCTTCTGTGGACCCTCAAGCTATAGATATGAAAGCAAGCCGAGATTGAAAACGGAGTCGGAACTTGGCATCAACATGTGAGAGATCATACATGGAATTGTTATATAAGCGATATAAAATACTAGCAGCGCCCCGCGGTTTCACCCACGTAAGTCCCGATCCCGTGAGAATATCGGGATAAAAAGTAGCCTATGTGTTAATCCAGGTCTCCAGCTATATACATACCAAGTTTCGTCTCAATCGGTTCAGTGGTTTTTGCGTGAAAGAGTAACAAACATCCATCCATCCATCCAAACTTTCACATTTATAATATTAGTGGGATAGGCGATAAGAATTTATAAATTCGTGACTTTTACGCATATATTATGCATTAAAATATTACTACCCAATAAATTTGTCAGTATTTGATACGGAACACTAAGTAAAAAAATAGAAAGCCCTTTATTTAAATGCATTTTTCATTAATTATACTTTCCTAGCGTAATGTTGAAAGTGTATATGATTTGTTCCCTACGAAAGCAGCAGATAGATGTAGTTTCGCTCCATATGACATATCGGGCAACGCTGCCGACGCCGCCGACGCCACCGGAGTGCGCGGGCGCCTCTCGATGAATTTGCATTGTAAACATGGTGACCGGAGCGCATACCGCTGTTGACTAATGCCCTGCCTCATCATCACGCCTACCTACCATTCGATTATTTTTAGTGTTTCGTACTAAAAATAGACGGACGCTTATGGTCTTGAGCTTATCTTCGCATTACTGTCTGTGGCAGTCGTATATTTCGTTTAGAAATTTCTGCTGAGTCAATGTCAGATACACCAGATTAAATTCTCTTTCTCATATGCAGTTACATATACATACACAATCCCGGGACTAATTACATAGCAATAGTAGTGTTGCGCGTCTACTGGTCAGCAAGGTCGACAGAACTATATGGCAATAGAGATAGGTTTTCGACGCGTGATTGACACCAATGATATTGCAATTAACTTTAGACGCCAGATTGTTTTTTTGCCCCCCCTTGGTAGTGAAATAAGTATTATATATATATAATATTTAAGAACAAAATGTTGTTAGCAAGAGGCCAACTACGTAGGTAAGATATAATTCCAATTAAAATTTGAAATAAAAGATTTATCATGAACTTGAACATATTTTGAATAATTCAATGCACTTGCCACAATATTGTTGAAGGGATGCTTTATCTGTAATGATTATGTATTTCGCAGTCGAGTGGTCTCACTGCGGCGAGGGGTTGCGCCGATGCTTCGCAATAAAAGTACAGAGTTTGTGCAGAAGGGCGGCTCTCGTTATTACGCCGTCCGCCCGCTTCCGTAGCTTTTTTATGGTTAGGTACGAGTATATTCATTGTAGAACCTCTCATTCTACCATCGCCTTTCGACCTTCAAATATATTTAGAATATATTAAAACGGTTTTTTCTAAGTCCTGAAACTAAAAGTAAGGAAAAACTGTTTATCAGATAAAGAAAGAAAAACTTAGATCTTATTTATTTTTGTATCGTTAATAGTAAGTCGCATCTTCGAGTCACATCATGTTGGTTTTTGATTTCCAATAATAAATATTGAACAAGACAAGTAATCTTAAGTGTTATTTCGAATCTTAATATAATTTCTATGAAAGATGGAGCATCTATTGTTTGGGACAATTGGTAATTTAAACTTGAATTATAATACAACTTCTTATATAAAAGGAAGCAAGAACAATCTTCCTTAATTTGTCTCTTTTTGTCCCCACCCGAGGCCTGATAAAGGACACTGTAATCCTTTCAATCGAATAACGGGGATTACAGAAGCGCATTTATGCGGGCGTATGTGAATCCGTGTGAGCGTTTAATACCATACACTACGGGGATTAGGTAATGTAATATCATATATATATGTTACAATATCAAAAGTGGCAAAGCCTTTTACAAGTTTTGAATAAAATAGGTTAGGTCCCTATTTACTCTGTGCTTTATATTTACCAGTAGATTAACAGGTAGGTGACCAGTATCTCTGTCTAGAATGTAGTGGAATTGCAAGTTTTACCCACCACAGCTAAATATTTACAATTTTCAAACATTTTTCCTGACTTCAGATTGAACCTTGGTGTTGTGTTGCTGCTAGTAGGGTTTTCCTAAAATGGCACTTGTCGTCACTTCAACAACTAACTCCTTTTAACTATTTTAATTGCCAATCAAACAATTAACTTGATGAGTTAGTTAACATCTTTAGTAGATAAAATTAGTATTGTATTTGAATCATTTCATCAACGGCGGTCTTAAAAATATTCATTTTTAAATAAATATGTGAAATCATTGTGTACATACGATGTTGTCGATGACGTTGTATTGAAGCATTGCACATTTTAATTATACTTCGTCGTAAATTGTTCGTTGGATCACGTCCAAAGCCGCGAAGTCTTACGTAGTTCCGGGAGCATGTGGGTGGGCGTACTAGATGCTAGCTTGGACACCCGCTCTTTCAAATAACTAACGATATCAGTGACAACAAGATTGCACATTATGATAGGCGTTTGTGATCATATACTAAGTACTTACGCTACACGCCAGTCGTTGACCTCAGACGTAACATTTAGCTACATCATTTTGTTTGTGTATTTAGACTTGATATTTTCGTTACAATACGAAAAAAATAGAGGACTATGAAATACTATAAATTAATAAACGATATCCGTCATGTCTTTATTTATCCTCTACATTGACAAAAAGAAAGTTTCACAAAGAATTTGCTCATGAATTATTTGTATAATATTGTCGGGCGATTTTCTTATGAAAATACTTATGGTACAATAGTGGTGTCTCATCCCTCCACAATAAGAACCCCATAAATTTCATAATGTGAAGTTATGAGACAGATAAGGTCCTACCGTGACCTGTCCACTCTGGTTCTGTAAACCTTTTACCTAAAGTGTTCCTATATCACCACATTTGACCGCACTTAGGCCTTATAGATTATAATTATCTGAATTAATGAACATTACTCGAATATACTCACTGGGCACAGTACTTACGTCTGCTTATCTTAGCCTCATTGAGTTATGTATCTGGAATTACTTTTGGCCTATTAACAATGTAATTAAGTGCTTAAGTACAATCCAGCTTGTTATTTCTCACTTATTTAACTATTCGAATCAAGTCATCACCAGATGATGATATCGAATATAGAACTCACCCTATGCCTGGATATATATCCAGGCATAGGTTATTTCTAGACGATAATGTACCTTCTTTCAAAAATCATAAATAGAAAACTTATTTGCTTCTTTGTTACTACAACTACACAGCCATTGCCGATCTTTTATCTGCAGTAGGTATGTTATGCAGCTCTGTGTAGTGTTGATTATCACTTGGTTGATGTTTAAGTACAGGTACGTAAGTAATGTAAACAGTGATTTGTATAGAGGTTAACGACATGTAATGTGTTGAAATGTAATGTAAGCTCAGTTTACATGTTGCAAGTCGAAGGGAAATGTGGGAGGTTGGCGCAGTGTATGCCGCATCCGCGTTAGTCGTGTAATCTTGACAACCAGGTTTACTTAAGCTAATGAAATGTCGTGTGAGCCTGCCTTTCGAATAGCTTACCAAAAACGTTTTAAGTACTAATTTTACCTTATTGTCTAATATAACAATGATGGGAGAATCCCTCATTCATTTTTGAGCATGTTGCCGTCTGTAATTAATACATCTTTATCTGTCAGTTATTAAAAAAAGACAATAGTAAGTTAAAATAATATTATTTTTGTATTATTTCCATACAGATATATTAGCCCACATATAGTCACAGCTACCACGACAGGGAAACTATGTAATTGATTTCACACATGAACAATGCTGCAGAATGCATTGCGCCCACACTTAGCGCAAGCGCTGATCATCTTTATAATACCAGTTACGTCATTTTTAAACTCATATAGAACTTAACTTCTCTAAGTTATGTTTTTGTGTGCTTTTATTGAAATTGTGTGTTTTATTTACTCACTTGATAATTTTCTATTTCATTTGATGTTCAAATACAAAATTATTGCGATTTATGCCAAAAAAAAAACTATTTATTAACTTTAAACGAGCAATTCTTGTATAAATGTACATATATTAATTTATTTCATGTATCTCGGAAAGGTTTGGATCAAATTTTGTATTTATTGTCGATTTTTCCATCCAAAGGTTGCCTGGAAGAAATTGCTTTCGGTGATAAGGCCGCCCTTTATTTTACATATATAAAACACAATACATATTCACCTGATATATTTCTTTAAAAACATTTTTGTTGGTGTACAATAAAATTTATTTCTATTCTATTTAGATAAGGTTTAAGTTTATCTACGTATATAAGAGTATTTCCTGAAAAAAAAAGCGAGCGAAGCCAAATCACCTAGGTACTAGAGTGTTAATTCGACTAGGAATAAAGACGTACTTCATTCTTTGCTTTTTTTAAAGAAAATTATAGAATTTCGTTATAATGTTATTTCGCAACATTTCTACCTTTTAAAGGATCATATTATTTAACTAAACCCATAGTATTTTTTATTACGGCAACCGATCGTTATCAAAGCATCATTTAAGTCTTAGTTAGTTATTTTTGCACGATAAAAACGATTTTTGCAATCAGTTCCCCGGTGCCCAGCTCTCCCAGACTGTCCGATCAACCATAATTGCGAGCTATTTCATATGACAACATTAAGTATATTGAAAACTTAACCGAGCCATTACTGATTATACTGCAGCAGTGTTCAATTTTGTAAAATTAATTTTATAGGCACGTATCCCGCATGTCAACCCATTTGATTAACATTTAGTATAGTACTATTATTTTTAAATAATAAGTATAAATATTTATAAAATTGTATTTTTAATTTAGCTTCTCTAGGTTCTATCAATAACGCCAACCTTTAGTAGAATCCACATAATATATATCGTCCTTTAATGTTGAGCCGAAGAGTTAACAAAATTAAAAACCACCATTTTACCATACAAATATTATTCACTGCTGTTTTGTCCATGCAAAGGTTGTCGGTAAGAAATTGCGTTTAGCGATAAGACCGTCCTTTGTACATACCCACTTTGTGTATTCCTTCTAAGCAAATTTTAATTGGTGTCGAATAAAGTTTATTTCTACTCTATTCTAAATGTTCATGCGTGTTATAGTCGCCATAATTATAATCATCTGTTAATAAAAATTAATAAATATTTCCTTGTTAACTTTATTTTTTGGAAATAATGCCATTGAGCGGCATCCAAGCTTATAATGTTTTGCGGTGTTTGTTTGCTTGAACCTTTATGTATATGTATTTTTTTTTTCATTTTTTATTTCATAGTCTAACAGTTCTGTAATTTTGTTATTTTATGTTTATGCAGTATTTTGTTATATTCCTCGGAACAAAATAAATAAAATAATCGATATTTCAATTAGTCTAAGAAGTCTGACTGAACCATTTTTAAATTAACCACCAACCATTTTTAAATAAACAGTGTGCATATATTTACTTTTACTAGAAAGTGGAGTTAAGATATTTTTGAATTACGAATATTACCTAATGATAAGGTTGCTTTCAGTTTTAAATCTCCGGTTGGTACGTTTTTGGTCGTATAAACTTGCATGGAATGGCACAAGTTTACATAGCAGTCTATGTTTGCTGAACGATGTTCGGTTTGATCCATGTTTGCGCTACGCCATTGTGCTGCCGGGGCCGAGACTGAGACGGAGCGAACTGTGCTCAGTTTGTTGCACAGCCTCGTCCTAAATTTCTGATGACGGTAGAGATTTTAAAACTTTTCTGTCTACTCCATTATTTGAATTATGGTATTCCAAACTTGAGTATAATATCTCAAAAACTTGAATTTACTCGAAAGTTTAAATTTTTTACCATAATAAACCAAAGTTTACCATATGTTTAGTGTGTTTGTCAGTTAAATACTGATGTATATATTAATAGCTATTCCCCGGCTTCTTTCGTGTGTACATATTTTTATATTTTGAAATAAAGAAGAAAGAAAGAAAATACATCATTTATTAAACATCACCACCACCGCATATTCTATATATTATTTATTAGTGTGTCGCGAAGAACAGACAGACAAAAATTTTAAAAATTGATTTTTCGGTATGTGGACCGTGTAAACATTCGGATGCACTTAGTAAAATGCTGTTATTATGAGATTACAAACAGAAAATTTTATTTATTTGTATAGATGTATGTGCGCTTAGTACCGCGACACGGTCTAACTCGGTTCGTGCGACGCACTTCCACAATAGACTGTTGTTTTTGCGAACACAAGTTCATTGACCGCACAATTTTTGTACATTCGGCTTCCAAATTATTAAAAACGTAAAAATCATCCGTCAAGTCGGAGTATCGAATTGCGGAAATTGATGTTGCTGTATCTACTGAAAAATAAACTATTTCTTATTCGCTCATGATCACGCGATCATCACCAATGTTGTTTAATATTATGTACACTTATTAATAAATATTACACGTATGAGTAATGCCCCTTAATTGGTGACAGAGGCTATCGCCACTGACTAAAGACATCGTGACATCCGTCCAACTGTGAATGTTATCATCATATAGAGAAATGTAACTATTGCTTTAACAAAATTAATATTTTTCATATCTTTAATCACCGATAAATATCTTTAACTTTAGGAGCAGCAACTAATGAGTGATTGCATTCAAACATTATCAGTGGAAGTAAGTTGCTTAACTTAACAATCAATTTCTATAATTGGATTCGGCAACATAGTTTTATTGAAGCAAGCGTGAGTCATATCAACGTAAGGCAACAATATAATGGCTTCGACTAGACGTTTATGAAGGTATGGAGCCGAGTGTGACTGAGCTTCAGCGCCTCATTGAGATTCAGCACGACCCGATGTGGTCCAAACCTCGCCTTATCCGGACACTTGTAATGTCTCCATTGTTTACCAGATTGGTTCATCCACGACTACTTTTTATCTCATCGTTCAATAACCGACCATAATACGTATAAAGTGCTATGTCAAACTTGATCTAACTACCTACAGCGACTTTTTACTTAAATGATTAAGCTAAAGTATTTAACTAACAGACAGATATTTATTTAAGCATTAAACAAAAATGTGGAACTGAAACACACTTCAAAATTTTATAAGTAAGGAGGAGGTAAGCTTTAAAACTTCCATCCAAATTTAGTCCATTACTTAATTTGAAATCAATACCCTACTTTTGTCAGATCATCCATATCGAAACGAAATTTTATGCTTTTGCAAGAAACTGTTCACATTAACATTCGTGGATTCGGCGAAAGTAAGGCTGCATTATTAGAAAGGCTAATTGTTCCATGAGAGTAGAAGCGCGTTAAATGAATGTAAGTTTTACACGGAACTTTATCAATGTATCTTTTACAAGTTCTTTGGGGCTGAAACTTACTTGTCTAGTCAATCTCTAACTTAATTAAAAAGTACAGATTTATATTTCTCATCCTTCTTATAGAAATTTTCATATTGACAATATTGTAATCTTTTCAATAAATCCTATTGTGTATGTTCTCATTCACGAAGTCGAGAAGTGTTCTACACTTTTGACTTTGTGAATACGAAGTAGATTTCTGTTTAAGCCATTTATGAATCATCGGGCATGATAGACAAATGATCCACAATGCGTAAGAGCGTAATTTGTGTATGATGATTAATTATTTTGGTGTTCCACAATAACAGTCAGTTTTTCTATTACTGGAAGACAGGATATATTTCATGGAAGTATGTACCGCGGTTATTCAGAATATGCAGATTTATATTTTTAAACTTAAATAGGTACCTCTTTCTTAATCTGGGACAGTATAATTGAGATCAATTAACCATGCTCAATTATACTGACCAAATTAAACTTAAGCTTATGCTTTGAAGATCCCATCTAACATAAATGATTAATGTGGTTTTATTCTGATGTCTTGGGTGTGCCTAAGAATAATAACACGTTATATAAATTAATATACCTTGAAGATCGTTATTACTTTTGTGCCTGAAGACCTAGGAGACACTGGTACAAAGCTACTTACCAGTCCAGAGTCCTCTTGAACTCTGATCGTCAGACATGTGTGAACTATTTGAGAGATTAATCTTTTTATATAAATATTAATCAAGTTAGTCAAAATGAAATCAATTTTGGAAATTAACGAATCTTCATATAGACAAGTTGGGCTTGAAAATATTATAGAATTTGGCAAAATACTTCTGGGAAATACAAATAAGCGAATTGAAATCAATTAAAGTGAGGGACGACTATTGTTACGTCAGTTTTGCGGTAATTTCACGGCTTGCGCGCCTTTGAACTGTTCCTTGTGGAAAAGTGAAGTGCGAAGTTTCGGCGAAGCGGCGAAGCGCGCGGCGGAGCGTGGCCGCCGCGGGGTCGTCGGCTGCTCGCCACCGCCGTCTTCCATAATATTCTATCACTATCTTACAAGTTACGTGCTTTATGATGCAGCTGACTATTTAACTAAGAGTACCTATTATGTGTAAAACCATTTGGTGAAAGGAAATGGATGCTTTAACTAAAAATTCCTTTAAAATTATGTAGGCACGGCGACTCTTATATAGTTTGTACTGCGATGAATTCTGAGGATTTCTGCAAAAAGCGATAGTGGGCATCATCTGGAGGGCGAATTTGCGCGGGCGTCGGAGGGGCGCGCGGCCTGCGGGGTGCGCTCGGGCGCTGCATCGGGCTCTGTGCGAAGCGCGCACCACTCGCCAGTCCCCGAGACACCGGCCGTGCGAACGGCCACCGCGATACCGCCGCTAGGCTTTACCGCGACCCTCCCTCGTTTAGTTCAGTTCAGTGTCTCCACCGCCCGCCCAGGACCAGCGGCGATTGTACCCCGCTGTGCTGTATACATGTGAGTCTAGCTACTAGACAACATTCACACCCACGCGAGTCGTCCGCCACCTCGCCTCACCCGCCCGCACCGGCCGCCGGTGTTTGTCAGAAGCCGGCCGGCTTTTCACATAACCTCTTTATAGTGCTATTATAGTACAACTAAACATTTAAGTGAACGGTGTTGAAAGTTTTAGGAACGGTCATTTAAATTAGTGATAGTACCGAAATGTTTCTATTCTGAGAAGAATTTTATTTCAGGTTTTACAGAAAAGCTTGAATTACGTAGCTGTACATAATCTAATACCTACATATTTTGTAACGATTCATACAAGGGTGCTTGAAAATACCTAGGTACTTAAGAGAATGAAAAAGCACATAAAGGAGAAGAGAAAAAAGAACATCATAATAATTTTTAAACATATGATTAAGAACTAAATAAACATACAGTTAAATTAAGTAGCAAAAATAGACGGTAATCTTAATAATGCTTTTATATCTTTTCTTAATTACAAAAGATCAAAACTATGACCAATGGGTGACTAAACGTCGCGTGACAGCTCCTAGTTCCAACAGTACTATTGGTATGACTAATTAATTAAAGTAATCCCTACAGCTACATGATGGACGGGTACCATAACAGAATGGTCACAATGAATGGTTAGTTTTCGCTTAGATTAATTAATGCAATAACCGTTGGGAGGCAGCGCGTCACGCGAGTGCCAAGTGTGTTAGCAACTTGGTTCTTCAGACGCGCGCTGACTTTTCCGGCGGCTGCAGCACCGGCGATACCGTCACCGCCGGACAGCACCACACGACACCACCCGTTGGAGGTCTACGAACCTACCGTGGAAATGGGATTATTGCTCGACGGACTTAATGCTATTTCGCGCTCATTCTGCTCTGCAATGAATCACAGATTCTAATTCAGAATAGTTTTCTTTTTTCAATTATGTACAGTCTGTAAGTCACAGACTGAACCAAATAAAAGAGAATGGTTGGATGGAATAAACAATGACTTAACACATACGAGTCGCGTGCTTTCTAAAGTGCTTCTGCAGGCTTAGACAAGTGTTAAACGTTTCTTAGCGTTTCTACTTCTAAAAATGTTGACGCCCTTACGAAAACGATAATAGATTGGTAGACAACATTTTGATTTAGCGAACGCTAATTCTATTCAACCTTTCTCTAAAAAGCTGTCTATGGTTTGTTTCATATACGTCAAAGTGTTTAGCGCGTATTATTTAAGGGGGCATCCATTAATTGCGTGAGACTGTAAAAAGTCACTCTTGAGACCCCTCATGACTTGTGGATTATAATTATTATTCTTTTGCTATTTAGGTATTGTTGGAATTTCCTACTGTGATTCTAGACTACGTTATGTCGAAATACTAGTGTTCACTAGTCTTAAATAAAACTAATTAAGTAATTTATACTATATATATAATCTAGAAGATTACTTTTTTACACAAAAAATATGCACTTTAAATTAGTCACAAATACTTTTTTGGCTTATGTCAATCCCGTACATTTTCTTTTCTATTCTACTGTCGTTATAGAAAATGAAGAGCCATTTGTCTAGACCTGCTGCACTTGATAAAATTGACGCGACAAAACTCGGTAGTCTGGAATTAATGTAATGCTAGTATAATAGGGGCGTAACTTATAGGTCTAGTTGTACAAGGAAATTTTGGTTTCTTGGGTCACCGATCTTGATCTTTTGTTCAAGCCATGTTCATCTTGGTATAAATTACTGAAGATTATTGCACCAAAACGGATCATAATAACGTTTAGTGCGAATTATATTATTGCGTTCCGTTACGCTCTGCTCTAAAACGATTTAAAGTTTAGTTATCATCACCTCTCGTTTTAACAGACATGAATTGCTATTAATTTATCACATAAACCAGTGTTCGGAAAGAAAATGAAATGATTTACTGTACAAATATAATAACGCTAATACTGAAACCCTTCGCTTATGTCTTTTGTATATTAAAAGACTAGTGTGTAATGCTCACAATCCAATAATGACGTCCCATCTTACTTTTTTCTGCACTGGCATTACATGCCGTAATAAAATATATTGTCTTTCAATTTTCAAAGAGTATTTATTGAACAAGAATGAGATATATGATGTAGAAAATGTTATGTTTTGCAATTGGATTAAACCATTTTTCGTTCCATGAAGTTGTCTAGCGATATTTCGTTTAGGAAGTTGTAATCGACCTGATTGCGGGAAGACAAATGTATATTCTATTAAACTGTTTTAATATAGCCTGGTAGCCCCGACTCTAGTTAAGAAATGGGCTTACTGTTTGAATAGCTATCTGCTGTTCACATTAAAACATTTAAAAATTTTGGCATTTTAATCAAATTTTGAAATTTGAAATCAAGCATATTTGGTGAGTGCTTATCAACGTTGCCTCTGTGCCTAGGCAGCATGTATATCTGAGGAGTGACAGATCAAAGCGTATTAATGCCGACCACCGAAATAAGGTGGTACAAAACGGATTATTAATCTTTTTTAAATCTTCTAACACATGTCAAATTATGACGCATCTAAACGTATTTACTTTTTATTATATAAAAGAACCAAAAGTACATAACGTTTCAAACAATATTAAATCCAAGTATGGATATAACAAAAATTATAACTAATATTATCGATTATGCCTTTATCTCAAAAGTTAAATTGACGGAGTTAATGCACTTTAATCTGTTACTCCTCATCTGAAACTGTATATTAACTAACTTTTTTTTCTTGTGGTATCATGCCACTTACCATCCTAAACTGGTGCACGGGTCTTTTCCTTTAAAAAACAAACAGCATTACTCTGAGGAAATATTCGTAATGGCATTACCATTAAATCGGTCATATGTGATAGTTTTATGCGTACTTGTTCTTTGTCTAATACTTTTTGTATGAGTCGCGCTATATGGTATTCAGGAATCATGATGGTTCATCGCAGTAGGTATTCGGCGCTGTAACAAAAACATCAGAAGTCATGAATCATACAAAAGTACGAGAACAGAGCTGATTCAAAGCTTACGAGGGACCTGTGGGAAATTTAAATACGATCATGTAAACGATTCTCCAGTAAGCGGGTTTCTGAAATATCTAAACAATGTTGCAGACCATTTGCATTATAATACTGGTACCTTCATTGTTTAGGCTATCTGTTCATTTCAATCTAGTATCTGCATGTTAAATACTGTTTGCAGGCCGGATTCCCAGACTATTACCGTTGCCGTTCGTATCGTCATTAGGTACAGTTGCACGTGAAATATTCTTATGCTATTTGAGAGCACAATTTGGTGTTGCGGGCGGTGAGACGTCGACGGTACGGCGTCTGTTATGATGAGAAATCACGGCAATCCCGCTACTCACCGCTACGGTACTTTCTATGGCACTTGATCTCCATTTAATGCATTTCTTCTTAGAAATGTGGTCAATTAATCATTTACAAAGTATTCAGTTTTCGTGCGTTCACTTTTGACAAATGGAAGTATTTCTAGATTTGCTTAAGTTTATACATTCATCCTTTCTTCCACCAGTGCACGGTTGTATGCGTTTTAGTTCAGTAAACCTTTCTTTACGACACTTATTTATCTAAGCATTGATTTTCAGAGAATATTAAATCGTGTCTAACGAAATTATCTCTGTCTTTAGCAATTCAGTCGATGAGGTCAAACATAGATGCGATAAATATATTTGTTGAATTTATCAGCTGCCGAAATTAAACCTAATAAGTTCTCATCAAGACACAAGTGTTTGTTTACGTCATGTGAATAAGTAACCACACGATATCGAATTCTAATATCATGCACGAGGACATGTGGTAACCACAATATTCTGGTCGCTGCGAGATTGAATCATAAGATTTAGGGACTAGAACATACTTTGGTTTGTTGTGACTGCGCACAGGGCGGGAGGTGACGTCATAGACAGCTGTAGGGCGGCTGACGTCACGTCTCGCCTCGGCCGTTGACCCCCTTCAACCCTCGAGCGCGCCGCTCACCGCGCCTACATAGTACCTACAGTCATGAATAACTTATTGTATTATACGACCTGAACACAGTACCGACCTGGGGCAACTTGCACTGAAATAGTACAGAATTTTATTTGAGTTTTTCGCTTTGAAAGGATTGTATTTTTATATTATTTCCTTTACTTGCCTCGTTAGCCGCGCTGGCGTACTAAATAAATAAAATCCGTGTTTCATGTTGTCTCCGGCCTATCAATAGTCATGGCACGGCATTTTTTTTTCATTTTTCATTAGTAAACTAAATGTATGTAAGTCTGCCAGTTGACGAAGGTGTTATGTAAACTGTATATACAATTATACATATTTTTCCAATCAATCTCTATGTATAAAAATTACCTGTGACCACTAGTACCCCCTGTTAATTCTTGTGAAAACCACCTGGGGTGCCATCTAAACAAAGCTGCAACTGAGTAAAATCAATTAAAACTATACAATGTTTCTGACATCAAATCTGACTACCTGACAAACCTGACCAACCAGATTCAGACTCTGCGAACCCATCCTTCCAACAACCAACACAGCAAGTCGTGCCTACCATTCTTTAGTATCATGCAACAGTAATTTGTGTCTTGCCGGCCAGGGTTATAGCTATAACTGGTGACCTCTTTGTTGTCCTAATTCGAGGCAGACGAACTCAAACGATCATTTAACTTTGATTTTACCTTACACCTCTCAAAAATCATTCTTAAATCTTATTGCATAAAGATGGCAGAAATTTGTATGATGGATGGAGATCACTTCGCGTGACGGTTGATACCTTGTATAGTAAAATAAAGGCGTGCATGCATCTAAATGAAGTTCGATTTTTATAACTACTCATATCTAGAAAATGACTTAAAAAGAATCCAGTGCCTAGTACCTTGTGTGCCTGTAAACTTGTAGCCCAGGATCTTGTAAGTTCGTAGCCACCCCTGTTCAAAATATTTTTTATTATAAAGTCCTGTCTACCAGCCTACGTAACTATTGATTTTTACTACATTTGATGTTATTACCTAGACCAACAGTTTTTGTAATGACAGTGTAATATCCCAACCCCTGCCTTTTTGCCACCCTACCTGATTCCGGAAATTTCTCGTGGGAGTTGTATTGTCGTTAATAAGTGCGAAATGCTATCCCTACCTTAAACCTACAGTGTAATAAATACTTATTGCATTCCTACTGAATAAAAAAAAACAGAAAAGAAAATCATTTTAAGTTCACGTCTTTTTGAACTAATGCCAAGTATAGTTTCGCCAGCCTTGTTAATAGATGGTTTAATAGCTTAGTTAGGGATATTCATGCCGAAATTAATTTCTCATTCATTCGTTAGCACACGAATTATGTGTAGTAATCTCAACTTTATTTAGATGCATGCACGCCTTTCTTTTACTATTTAAGGTATCAACCGTCACGCGAAGTGATCTTCATCCATCATACAAATTTCTGCCACCTTTATGCATATTCTTTAAGTGTACATAAAAGAGACTATGTTGTATATTAATATGCTTTCGTTTTTTGTCATTTCACCGTACATATTTTTCAGAGCCAACTTTCTCATGTGCGCAACAGATATAAAAATAAAAAAGTAGTTTTAAATATCTTGTAGCATTTACTTTAATTCAGATTAATTTGTACTTTTGTATCGGTTTCATGCTCGTTGTAATTGCTTTACAGTAAATACTGTACGGATTATAGCTAAATATAATACAAACTATTGACTAATTATGATGAACGCGACGGTGTTACTTACACGCTGTATATAGAAACTAGTTTGAGCGTTAGCCTAATCAGTGTTATTTATTTAAAACAAAAAGCCACCGTTTTAAATATCTTTGACACACACGGGACTTCATGAACCAGTGACTCTCCTTGCATTTTATTCATTGACATGATGGAGTAAAAGAGCATCCCAAGTACATTGCTTCGATTTTAGGCATTGGCATTTCCTTATGCCACACTTCCTGATGCTAACATTGGGAAATAACGAAATACTGCAAACCGGGTAAGAAAGGTTCACGGACTTTTTATCATTAGCAGGACCATCGACCTGGTCAAAGTGGCATCATGCCGCTGGATTAAGGCGGGGGAAGCCATTGGAAACAAGTTATGTCACGCCACAAGTTAATTTTACAAAAAATTAAATGGTACTGCTTCAATCAACTTATTTAAGTCTTGAGACGCAATAGTTTATCATATGCAAGATGAAAGAAGATCTACAATAGATTTCATATATAGTTTTAATTAAACTCGTTACTCGTATAATCATATTATAGTATAAGCGTAACTGGAAAGAAAACAGTTTGAAATCACGCAAGGCATTTCTTTGTAATCGATTGGAAGGAAGAATATTTTGTCTTCACTTTCGCCGGATGAAGCGAAATATGTTAAAGAAGAAAATATTATTATTGTAGTTATTATTAATTTCTTATTGGAGGACAGGGTCCCTCGGTTTTCAAGCTCCTACCTTATGTTAAATATGTAGGTATGTGACATTTATATTATATCATACCCGGTAATTCTGTTTCGTTGTGTTTTTGTTTCTAGGACTCGTAATTTCTGGTAATACTAAAAAGTGATGTAATGACTTTGTATTCTTGATAACTTCTTTTATTCCTTAACTCAATTGCGTATGACTATTACCATTAATTTAAATAATAGTGTGTGCAAACACATCTTGTTTTGCTTTCTTGCCAATATTATTTACATTGCTGCATTTGGCGTCAGTATATCGATTTTATTATGGCATTAGACGCATAATCTGCCGGAGAGTGCGTCTGCCTATTGTAGATTACATACACGTACTCATCGTTTCTTGAATGAGGGCTAGCAATCGACGCGCTACGTGATGAAATGTCCCTTTGCTTGAACGTGTTTCTATATCAATTACCATTGAGGAAGTTTAATTATAAAACTTATTTTTTATTAATTTATGCTTATGGAACATATCGTTCTTGTTTGCTTTAATAATATAATATATAGTTAAAAGGAGGTACTCCAATCAATTGTATATCGTTCAAGTGCGCGCACGCGTGTGGGTAGGTTATCTATGTATCAGTCACCGATAAACAATATAATATACAAAATGACAGACTTTCTAGCTTCTTCTTCTTCTAAAGCGAGTGGCGCGATGGCGGTAGAAACATTTTACATTAATTGGCTTTATATTATTTTAACAAATGGTTTGAGTCAGCATCGACAGTCGCGAGGTGAAGGTGGGTAGCTCATTAGTGTACTGAAGCTTATCACAGTTTTAATTGCGTCTGCTGCTATCTACTTAAATCATCGTCATTAAGGACTTTTATACATTCAAAGAAACAATCAACTGCACAACATTTGCACTTTAAAAATGTTTGTTGCGTAGTATTTTTTTAGTTATTTTTTTACAAGCTCAGCTATAATATATAACTTATAAAGTCATAGATAGGTACTCTTATTCCAGACGCTATTAAATTAGTGAATAATAACGTCTGTCTGGGTGAGTCTAAGTGTGAATAGAGCTTCAGACTGACGTGATGTAAATTGTATCTACACATTTGAATAATCTTTTTTGCGTTTATAAAACATGAGCGTGCAAATGCGTGATTTTATAATTAAGACTAATTTTATGTTAATCACAAAAAAATTATACTACGTTTAGAAATTATATTACTTGCTTATATGTTAAATAGACGGAAATAAGAACAGTTACTTTTTGTTAATACCCTACTTGAGAGCAGTTGTTTAATTTCATCCGCGTGGCTGTAATTGTCTTACAGCTGTTAAGAATAGACCGTTGTTTGTTATATCCCGTAGGTGTTCTAATAAGAGGGTTTAGGAGTATGGCTGTCGGATAATGTCTATCCGTATACCGCACTAGTATCGAAACGTGTGACGAAGCTGTGTTTTTTTTTCTTTTTTTTTTTATGTATTGTAAATTTTTAGACATTGTCTTGATAGATCGAGACCTCTTTACATAGCATGGCTTTCAGAATATGAGGTCAAATCTCAACTACTACCGTTATTTTGCGCAGATAAGCCAGGCTTTGTAATTACTTTTCCTGTATCGCGCAATGAAAGTCCTCGCACTGATTAGTATATTTACATATATACAACTTCCTTCCTATGGATGAGGGAGACTCGTGATTCATTTTAGACGTGCATATATGTTGCTTTGCTCTATACTTGGTATTCATTTGCGATCATGTGAGAGTCCATAATGGACTATCAACTAATTGAAAGACAAAAAAAAATATCAAAGTGCCATCAGCTCTCCAAACACTTTATTATTAGAAAAACCATTAACGCCATTGTTAGTTTACACTATGCTTTTCGGGAGCGTCAACAAGTCGAAAACTCAGCGTGTCGAAAAATTCTAATTTTGAATTTAAAACTGTAATTGATAGAAAGTTTAATAATAAATAGATTCGATTGGAAATCGTGTACCCGTGCGGCATATACCACTGACTCACAACCCTTCAATGCGACAATTTATTTTCCCTTATACGGTATAAGGGTAAATAAAGTGTGTAATGAGTGATAAATAAGTCTAACGTATTTATTGTAAGATCATGTTCAGAATATTAGATTTTTTTAACAAAATATAAACCCACTTCAACGAAATTGATTGTGAAAAAAAAAATAACCAATAAATACGTGAATAAGTGAAACTATAATGAAAGCTGGTCCATTACTTTTTAAGAAAATGTATACGTGGTATGCCCGCGTATACATTTTCTTAACTTATCTACATAGGGATTGAATACGGAACCTTCATTTTTTTAATTCGGTTAAAAATATACAACATTGCAGTCTAGTTATTATTAAATATAATAAAGAGCAGTCACACTTTCTTGCTACGATTTGCCGCTACTTCGTCGACTGCTTACTAATATGAATAACGCTAACTGGATACATACATACTTACTTATTTAACTTATATACATTTTTTAACTTTTTGTATGAACAGTAAGTTAACCTAATAGGCCATATCACTATTTACCTATATTGTTTTAGCATTCTCCAATTAGCAAATTGTAATTTACCAGATAAACCAAAACGTGATGCCAAGAGAACCTCCATGGGCAGTAGAAATAATATATAGTGCATCGTGGGAGAGCCATGCTTCGGCACAAATATGCCGGCTCTACCGGAGTGATACTACGGCCTCACAGAAAACCGGCAGTGAACTAATGATTGCATTGCTTTTCACCGAGTGAGTGAGGTTACCGGAGGCCCTAACCCTTCCCTCCCCCCTCCCTTCCTCCTCTTCCACCCTTCCCCTACTCCCACCTTAAAGGGCGGCAACGCACTTGTGACTCTTGAGTTACAGGTGCCCATGGGCGGCGGTAGTTATTTACCATCAGGTGACCCGGCTGCTCGTTCGCCATCTATACCATAAAAAATAAAAATTAGTGCAATACAAATGGCAGACACTTATTAGATGAAGATAAAACGACCCAGAACAAAAAGGCAGTGGAAGCATGCCTTTATCGTCACTTCTGAATTGTTAAGAAAAACTACGCCAAAGTATCATTTTCACGTTCGCTAATGTCGTTCTATAAGTCATTGATTTTTTGGAAATAAAATTAGAAATTCTGGAATAAAATTTCGATTATTAATATTCATGTGTGGGGTTTATTAACGCGATGCGAGGTGTAGCATGTGGTGCGAGCTCGCTCACGCTCATAGCCATATTTACATTTCGTGCACGGGAGTGGCTTGATTTACTGGCCCTCCGACTTTAGCCGGGGGACTTAAATTAGTGCGCTGTCATATGTCACGCGATATTTTATTTTGTTTCTCTCGCGCTGTACGCTGGGCTTATTTCGCTCAATATCTCCATTCTTGGCCTCGTCACGAGCTATTTATATACGCGCCATATTTAGAAGAGTTCCTTTAGGCACAGTTTTATCGCCTCTTTGCTGCATCTCTGTACGGATTAAATATATCGCATTTCCTTGCGGTCCTTTGTGTTTTAAATATACCGTCTAGTCTTTAGTCAATTAATCAAGAAACGGTGATAGTATCGTTGGCTGAATAAGCTACTCCTGACATACCTATAATTTAAACGTGTAAAACGCCTTCCGGCACGATGAAGCAATCATTTTACGTTGCGATGCTTCGATTTAACATAATTATCACATTACATAATATGTCATTTTAATTATCTACATTCACTAAATTAGATATCGATTTTATTCACTTTTAAACTTATTTTATGTGAATCGATTTCCACTACAATCCAGGTAGCAGGTTCATTTCATTACGCGTGTCAGTTAAAACGTTTTTAGAAACTCGAGAAGTGACAAGATTGATAGCAGTGCCCTGGTCAATAACTAATTGGGAGTTGGGCTCGAGGCTCACTTCAAAAGAAAGATGAGGGTGATTGATGCCCCAGCTGAGAATCCCCTTGACGAAACACAGACACCTCCAAAGTCTACACTTGTCCACCAAAGCCAATTTGTAGTGTAGGACTGTATTTAGCACCACAGTTACAAATTGATATTGAAATGTTTACTATTTACTTTAAAATAGTTTGCTTTAAAAATCGATATATTGTTGAAAGGCATTCATTAGTATTTATGGTTTAACAAGTGCATGTACACTTGTTAAAACAGTGCGCGTTGTATTCAGATTATATTTATTTAGCCATTTGTCGTTTGTCTGGCTGTCTTGAAAGTAACACACGTCGCATGCGCCGGCGCCTATGCATTCCCTTTTGTTTTGAGTCTTCTTTTTGTAACACAAGTCCATTGTGCATCAAGTACATGAATATACGATATGGTTATCTACTTACGTTAAAGACATTACCTATTATCACAATAACTTCATTCAGGTATTGATTTGATAGTCTATACATATATTATTTTGTCTGTAGATGATGATCATTAAAAACAAAAAAAAAACTAGTCTAAATGTCTTTAAAAATAAAGGATGCGATTTCCTGAAACGGTTTTGGAAAAGGAACAATGTATTTAAATACTGCATATTTGGACGTAGGTAACTCAGACAATAGAATGTCGGATGGGTCACGTTCCAAGATGATGTAAGCGGCGATTTCCTGTGAGAAGCCCAAAGCACTGCTGGATGAGCGTGTGGCGTGTGCTTGCCTGCTAATTAGTCGAACTGACGTCACCTGTGGGGAGCGTAGCTTCGACTCGCATTTACCGGAGGCCTTCGCGCGGAAACGACAACGACCGACGCTTTCTCCGCAGGCTGCAACAACTCTGCAGTGCCCCGCTATTAAACACCTGCCAAGGTCAAAACTGTTACATGGACAAAATTAAGACATTCCATTTTGACAATTTTTGTTTTATACCTTGTTAGTTATCAAAGATCAATTCTCTGACAATGAGTTGCATGTTGAACGAATTGCTATTCAAACTTTTTCTATAAGGAACAGTGAAAGATCTATGCAGAGAGGCGTCGATCTAACGATCGCCTTTGATAAAACAGGCGGAGCGCAGGCGCGTCGCTAAGCGTGACTCATCTTAAGTGCTGCAATTACGACGGCACGTGAAGCGACCAGCAGCTTCGCTTAGCGTCTGCAGAGAAACATGACATACCTATCTTTATTCAAACAAAAATAAGAAGAAAAAGTTTTATGCGAAGTGTAAACCTTCACAGGAATAGCTCCAAACGATTAACTATAATAGATAAATAAATGTTATTCCAAACTGTCGTTTTCGAACGTTCTAGTCCCACTTACCATGCATCGGCATCGAATGCTTCTACACCGACACTATGGCTGATTAACCAAATCTTTTAGTAACAATTGAAGGTCAATTCACGATTGTCGTTTCGATGCAGTGTTGCACGTCTAACTTGGATCAAACAAAGGAAAAAACCTTTTTTCTATTAACTAATGAGGTCAAATTGTAAGAAGTCAGATAAAAACTATATTACCGGTACGACTGACTAACCGCTAATTGCATGAAAACGCTAGACTTTCTGTTGTTAGGAATAATAGTCTTTTGAACAAAGTTAAATGGAATTAAACCAATACCATTTAAGCTTACATTACAGAGTTTGCATGAGCTATGATCTTTGAAGCGTATAATTCGAAATAGCATCGTATTTAGTTTGGTGAGAGACAAAATCGTGAATCATGTTACGGGTGCTTTAAATGTCACGCTTCTCCATGAAAGGACGTACACTTGGTACATACAGTAAATGCCGGCACGATCTCATTTGCCTTGTTGTGCTCAACTCCTTATATACTTACATAATCCGTTTATTTTCGACAACAACATCCATGTTTATCAACCACATAAAGCTCTGTTGAAGGATTTGTCCGTATGTTTGTAGTTGTACATGTCTATTGCATTTACGAGTACATCAGATGAATCAGCGCGGTGACGTCAGTGTGGTGTGCGGCTCTCTGCCCTGTCGCCCCATTTCCTACTTTCTACTACGTGGTCGCGGCACCGCAACATCTATTGAAATTACACCCACGTAAAGTGCAATTTTGCTACACGTTTGTGACAAGGTTTCTATTTGATGGAGTTTCAGTTCTTTTTCATGGAATATTCTCACTATCTCATTAAACGATGCGTATAACATTACTTATATGATGCGTCGCGATCCCTTTACTTTTTCTGTTTGGTGTATTTAGTACACAAACGTTCGATAGAGAGTAAAGATACGGATGATGTATATCAAAAAGACTACGAGGGAAAAGGTACTTGATCTAAAAACATGTAAAACAAAAGGGCCTAATTAAACACATACTTGACTGGTTATGGAATTCAAAATCTGCATGTTTGAATTCCGAATAGTTCCTAATTCATTGCGATTAAATTTATATATAGACATTAATTTCGAATTAAAGGATGAAAGAGAATGTCATATTATTCGCCTACAATTTATGAAATAATAATTATCTTAAAAAAATACAACACTTTGTACAATGACAAGTACGACTTCCATTCCAATTGAATCACTCTGTAGATATTATTATAACATATCCAATTAAAAAAGCATCATTAAAATCTAATCACCTGCCAAAAACATCGCGTAATGTAAGTCACACAAAAAATAAGTCGAACTTTCTTTTTTATTTGATAAAATAAATGGGTGTATAAATCTGTTGAAATTAAAAAAATAAACAATGAACCATTGTTACCAATTCACACACAACTATGTCAACTTCTCTGTAGATTTAGATTATTTTTATCTAATAATTAAACAGTTGATGAGGTTACATTGGTTAGAAACTAGGTTTAGGGCTAGCTGTATAAAAACAATTGTTAAATACACCCGTTTTATGACCCGTCTATGAATCGACTTTTAGAAGATTCGCGGGAAACCATTCTACGAACGTATCTGTAACGTGCTATTATTGAAAGATACGAAACACTTGCATACGATTTCACTAGAGTCGTTGACCGTTACGTTGCATATGTACATAGGAATGTAACACGCCTTTGGTACTTAGTTAAATAATAATGTGGAATTTACACGTCGAATGACCCGCTCCAAATACCAATCCTAGGAATGCTATGTTCGAATAATTATAATTCTAAGTGTATCTAACTTTACTTTTGTTTGTATGTTTTGTTTACTGCAGTTTTGATTTTCTGTGATCTTCCACCTTTGTTAATTATCCTTATTATTTTATAAACATTCAATCAGCGGACACAGATGAAACTGGTATTATTCAGAAAACGCCAGCCAGTGTCGGTGCTAACCCTTATGTGATTTCAGAATAGTTAGCTGACTAGGTCATTACTAAACGGCCGTGCTATGCATGCAGTTAATTCAGGGTTAATATAATTAATCACAACATCTTAACCAGAGAAACATTATAAAAAGATTTTGGAAACAATGAAACAAATGAAAATAATCTATTTCTTAATCTTTACTTTTAGAAGATTACTTCTAATACTAAAGAGTAAGAAATAGATTATTTTCTTCATCTATTTGAAATTAAATTAAATTTAATGGGATTAGCGATTTGCAAAAGTTATCTAGAAGTTTATAAGACAAAACAGCTATAAATAGCAATCAGCTGACGTAAGCCTATTTTATCGTATCCTTGATACATAAAGATGTTAACACATTTAACAATAAAACAGGCACTTAGTCATCATCTATATAATATTTCTATATTTAAACTATACTTATCCATACTTTTTTTAATAGGAAATGACGTTTACCCACTGAAAACATTAGTATTACTCATGACCGAAATATTACTCATTGACTTAACACAGCAACGCAGGACCTGAATCTCAGAGTTGTATAGGTACATAAATTCACTGTACGAGGTTATACACAAACAGGTTCTTAGTTATTGTCTCTCAGCATAACATTAGCCTATTTTCCTCGGTGAGAATTTACATTTTGCACCATGTTAAATAAAACATTTTTATCGAGAAATATCTGCATTGCACTACCCACCAGCATCAGCAGCCAGATTCCATCGATCGAAAGAAAAAACGTGTACAAAATGGGTATAATGAAATTCCAATTTCTTTTTTCGCCCAATTACTGTTTCGACATAGAACAATAGCCGATTAAACAACATTCTTTGTTTAACGGAACGGAACTTAATATCAGTATTCATTCCGAACTCCTACATTCGGCCCACCACCTGGCACAGTTGAACATTGTGACAGTTTTTAAATACCTGTCTTGCAGCTTATATTATGAGTCAGATAAGAAAAAAGATATACTTATTTTATTATTTTCAGCCTTGAAACGGTTTTAATGTTAGCAATGTAACAATCAACTGTCTGTGGGATTGTAAAAACTTGGTCCATAAAGTTTATGGTCATTAAAGAATTATCGCTTCAACCTCAAATCTTAAGCAGCGGGAATGTAATGACTACGACGGCCTGCGATTGAGCCGTTCATGGTTCGAACTCCAATACACTATCGATATGAACCCACTTCTATTTTAACATAAGTTTTTTAAATAGTTTACACGAATGCAAGTATTGTGTAACCCATGTTGCAAATTAAATCCTTTATTTTTAAACAAATTGCAGATTTTTTATACATAAATTTGTTATCCCAGATAGTGAGGAATTGGTCTATGGACGTTTTAATTTAATCTGCATAGATATTACTAGTAATCATTTTATTTTAAGTGTTTGTGCCATTGTAATATTTCTAAACTGTTACAAAGTTATAAAATTTTAGATCAGGAACGTAATCGCTTGTTCATTTTTTAGTATTATGTTTCCCAGAGTTTCAGCCGCATAAGGGTGGTAGTGTGATGTCAAATAATCTATAATATTCATCAAGAATTGGTAACTCCAGAGATTATAGTGTTCAACCAATCACAAAGTTTTCAGTTTTATTACATTAGTACATATGTATATAAGTGTTTCTAAGTAGTAGTTTACTTATAATTAATGTACTTTTAACGAGTGCTATCGTTTCACTAGTTGTCGGTACTGTAGGATAACTCAGAGTGTCCACCCACGTGGATAAAACCAGTATGTAGGCTGCCTGGTTATATCTTACTGCACTCTAGCTTTGAAAGCTTGTCGTTAATTACTATCCGATCTCTGCAGCCAATGGATGATATCTTACATTAAAATGTGTTCGTCATGAAAGCCTAGTGGTTAATCTATAATATGTGTGTTACCTAAATTCAGAAAGCGTGGTGATATTTTTGAAGCTGCATTTTGAGCCTCATGGGTAACATAAAGCACTAATCTTTTAAGAAAGTTTGTGACTTTTAACACAAACATTATTTTAAAATTAAGAATTTGCTGTTGACAAAATCCGATGAAGCTAATATTTTTTCAGAAATAACATTAATTAAACATAGATTATTCCTACGTATTTATTGTATTATACGTATATATTTATGTATTTCCGGACCGATACGACCTTCAGACCTTCAAGAAAAGAGCGTACTCCCATCTCAAAGGCCGGCAACGCACTTGTGACTCTTGAATTGCAGGGGTCCATGGGCAACGGTAGTCACTTAACATCAGGTGACCCGTCTGCTCGTATGCCCCTTATAACATAAAAAAAGATAGCTTTAAAACCTTTTTAATTAAGCGTCTGGATTTGTCCGAAAATATCGTACTTATGTTTATTTAAATTATGTTGGAACTTGTAACGGATTTAAATTCAAAACAAATTAGATTAGGGTAACATAATGAGTCCACTTTACTTGTAAAAAGAAGAGAAAAAACACAAAATCAAACATGTGTAATGTCAGTTATATCAACTTATTGATCGCAGTGATAAATATTGCAAGGATTATAACTGCTATCAGTGCATTACTATCACCGAGCGCTGAGAAACACTCACCCTAGCCATTATCTGGATGACTAATTAATATCGCTGGTAATCTATCCAATCTATCTTTCTAGGAAAGTATCGCAGCGTGATGATCCTATATTCATTAAGTTTTATATACCACAGCGGTAACTTGTAATTTACCAATTACAATTTTATTGTTTGATGTCCTTATCAATTACCGTTATCTAATGTAATAAGACGGCTATTATTTATGTAACAATGGCATTTATGTACAGTACAAAACAATGTACCTACTCTATCTGAGGTCAAGGAAAGGTAGACAATCGGTGGGGACACTCCCCACCGATTGTCTACCTTTCCTTTTTGCCAAGGTGTGTGTGACCCTCATTTGACTGCTTTTGTTTTTGTCACTGCAACCAGGTTAAAAGTTGCCATAATACATCTTAGAAAATTTTTCTAAACAAGTTGACAAAGGAACTGACAGGCCGCCTGATAATTATCGGTGCCTGTAAACATTCACAATAAAAGTGTTGTTTGTCTCTCGTGCGTAGCCCATCCTGTCTCCCCTTTCTTGATCTAGCGATCCTACTCGCCACCAGAAGAGAAATACATATTAAGCATAGAACGGTTGTTAATTAAAATTTCTTCTGTATTAACACTTTTTTACACCAAAGGTCGCCTGAAAGAAATTAATTTTAACGTTAATACCACCATTGGTATGTATCTATCTGATTTATTTATTACATGTAAGAATTTTGTGATTGGTGGACAATATTATATTCTTTTTGAAGTGAAAACTTCTTTAGCGGCGTTGTGCACTTTTGGGATGGGTAAAAAATGTTAAACTCGCGTCAGGACACAGGACACAGGAGTTTCTTATATTTAAAAAAATATAACATTCGAAATTCAAACATTTATGAGCGGCCAGGAGCGCAGAACTTCCAGTTTACCCTATGTATACATTTAGATATATGTTATTACCTACTTTTTATTGTTAACCTAATTATATATATACAGATGTGTGTGTGTATGTATATGCAAATACATTGTGAAGTTATGTTTTCACTTCTGACATGCAGTCCTACGACTGACTGTTTTTTTATTAATTAAATATTGTACTGGAATCTATTAAAACAAGCAATAATTTTAATACCAATGTGAAACAAACAACAAACTACAGCAAAAAAAGACTAGTATTATGTTTAGGTTTTGTAGCAGGTGCGCAGTGTATGGTATCAATGTAGGTACTAACCCGTACAAGAGATATATAACTATAGCAACGGGTTTTATCTTCTTTTTTGGATTCCCTGGAGGATAAATCATTATTGTAATATTAAAACAAATGATGATTGTTTTGAAATTGCAATAATAATGCGTTGACGAATACATCAATTTATAATTAAAATTATCTAATCACTACATATTATAATACAAAGTGCCCCGCTGTTTGTCTCTCTGTCTGTTCGCGATACACTGAAAAAGTACTGAACGGATTTTCATGCGGTTTTCACTAATAGACAGAGTGATTCATGAGGAAGGTTTAGGTGTATAAATTGGTAAAATTGTGTGTAAATTGATTGAAATATGATCATGAATGTTGAAGATGTCTCTGCTATTCGTGCGAAGCCGGGGCAGGTTGCTAGTAAAAGAGATAAATTCGGACTAAGCCGACAACTGTTTGAACTTGACTTACAAATAAAAGGAGAAAAAGACACTCGAATGCCTTCTCTCTTCAGCGTCACTTGTTTACTTCTCAGTTAACTTCACGAATGAGGTTAAATGTAATAAAAAGAAAGAAAAATATGTGAATGTCGCACTGGCACCAACGGTATCCAACGACTTCTCTAAGTACTATATAACAATGCTTAATTTCATATAAACATACAATATCGTTCAGTGAGTATATGTGCTACATTGCTAAGAAGGACTACTTAGGATGTGGTATCATTTCCCGAAGTTAATTTAACAATACTAAGGGCGCTATAAATAGCCGAAGGCCTCCCCCGTCTCCTGATTTCGCGATTGCAGAAAAGCTTTGCGATTTATATAGAAGCGCATGAGTTGGCCGACCCGAACAGGTTCTGTTACAAGTTGCTCCACGCCCACACAGTTGGCGTCGTCTTGACCCAACCTGTAACCTCGCTGACTCATTTTCAGCTTTACCTATAACACCTATACTCTCAACTCCTGTATGAATTACTTAAATAAACTTTCTGTCTGTAGGAAATGCGGTTTTATGTAGTTTAATACCATCTTTATAATTATTTCGTACAATAAGGCTACAAACTGTAATGAGTGGCATAGTAACTTTAATATAATAAAATAACATTGTTTGTAAGCAGCTGAAAAGCATTTTCAAAGATCTACTGTCTGAAAAAACTCTCATGTAAATATCTTCTTAATTCAATAACTTACGTATCATTTTTTAAAAATCTTAGTGTTTGCCTACAATTAACTGTTTATCAAAATCTCCTATGTACTTGATGAACACATAAGTTTTAATAACAATTTAGTTACTAAATCTTGCAAACAATATTTAACATTTCTTATATAAATTTTCATGGCATTATATTATATATTTCCCTATGGAAAAATAAAACAATATATTCTAAAAAAAATTACAGGAGAAAGTTCTTTTCGTTTTTCTACTATAGGTACTTTTACCACATAGGAGGTATTAAATTTGCAACGACGATATGCCACATGTAATACGTGTATGTAATCAATGATAAGGTATTTTTTTATGATATGATATGATATCATCTATTTTGTGAATGTTTGTGTTATGTATGTGCAATGCAAACTTATGTGAAAGGGAAAAATATAAAGCAAAATATTAGTGCAACGATTGCCCCGAACAGCATAATATACAAATACACATATATAGTTACTCTCAACCAGTTTTTATTGACTGTGTTTTGACATGTTAATTTCTTCATTCATTAAATTTAGAGTTCTAATTTGACCAACGTCTAAAACCTGTCATTTCAAGTTGCATCTGAAATTGACGAACCAAATGCACTATGTTGAAATTGAGCTTCAATAGGGTTCTAAGTGTTCTATATATCTATTCTACCTAAAATACTATCCTCAATATTTTAGCTAGAACAATGCCTCATTTATTTGTATTGAATTAGCAGATGGTCGCGTGTCTGACTGAATCATGTGTTACTTTATGTCAACATCAAGTAGGAGGAAGATTTATGGTTCAATTATGTTTATACTAAAAATAAACAACTTTGAAAGGTTGAAACCAGGTTCATTCAAAGTTTTTAATACACTTTTAACACAATATCTACAGCCCTCAGAATGTTAATTAAACATTCTTGATGTACTATGTCGATGAAATAGATTTCGACTCGAATTGTCGCTGCTCGGTTGGGTTAACGTCTCCACCCTAGAAAAGATCGCTGTTAAGCACCATTACCCCCATAGGGGGTGAGATAGGGTTGAAACTATGCAAATGACATCACTGGTGTCCCGAGAGTTTATATGCATCAGTAATTTCTTCCCTTCAGGTGGGCTGTATGATTGTTTGGCTACTTAATTGTATTAAAATGTAATAAGAACAAAGAGCATCACAAATATTTTTTTTATTAGTTTGCTAGGCCTGTAGGATAGAGATAATAAAAAAGCGTGCCCATTATAAGCATTTTCGACACTTAATACACTCACTTAACTTAAAACTGAAGAAATAATCAAAACATCGTGAAACTCTGTTTTTTCGTTTCATTATCAAGACAGGCTCGGCGTGCAAAATTTAAGGTAGGACGCTAATAGAAACATTATCATTTTTTACATGCCAAACATAATTAAAAACAATTTCATCTGAGTCATAACCGTGTATAATACTTTCGAGGGCATAGAATGGCATGCAATGGCTACGAAGCATGCCAGATGAAAATATATTCTGGAGCTTGCAAATGTCGTAACTTTAAAATTAGACAGTGATTATTAAATATTTATAAACAATTTTTGCAATATAAAATTTTATGTAAGTCACTTCTGACTAACTCTGCTTCATAAAAGAACAGAACCTTAATATTTTCATACAATATGCCATTGTCTTCTGTATACATACAGCCTGTATTCATACATATTACCAGCGTAATGAACAGATGTTATTGTCACATATTTTCCTGTAGGTACATGGCAAAATATTTTCATGGAATTAATCTTGGTATTATTGCAAATCCCTATTATGTACAATTTCTTACGTTTCCTGTACTCAAAGTACTTAATACCATTATAAAGCCAGGTCTCGTCCTATCATTGCGGGACGGGCGAAACCGGTGCTGGATGGACATGTTTTTACATGTACAGTAACGCGAAAAGTACTCCTGGGGTGACGTTTGTTTCACTGTAAAATGTCTTTAATTAAACCATGACATCACCACGCGCGTAATATTATTATATGTAGCATAATATAAATTGCGCGAAGGGCCTACGTATGTTTAGCGATATAAATAATAATGCAATATAATGGTGATACAAATGTTTTAGTACCTACATGTATTTATATTTGAAAACGTACTTCGCATAAGTTTGAATTCAAGAAGAACAGTGAACATAAAATGTATTTAAAAATATCACCTACAGAGTTGGTAATTGCAAAATTGCATAAATTTTTAATAACTATAAAGCAGTATTAAATTTCAGAAAAGATAAAACATTTTCCCCCCTTATATCCCTCCTACCTGTGTGATATAAAAATATATTAAAATTTAGTCGTGTGCCTGCGCATGGGACAGGGCGTCTGCATTGGAGCTGCGACGCATTCTTCCGTGATTCTTGTGGTCTTTTTGCATTCCACGTGTTTATATACACGAGTAGAGGCGAGCATCGAGGCACGCTCCATTTGCGTCGCCCTCCTCCTTAACACTTTACACGAGTCATACGACTGTAATAAATATTACTTGCATACAGGTACTCATATTTCAATTGTAGTGAATACTTTCTCGATCGAATGTTCCCAAGAAGCAGTATATTTCTTGATTCCTTAGAAGGACACGATTTCTCAGATTGAACAGTACCAGTTGGTCCGCTTTCGCCAGAAAGTTTTTGTGTGTATAGTGCACGCAGGTTTCGTAACGTCCTGCCACCATTGCTGTGTAGTATCTGACAGTCTGTTGCAATTGCAATAACTTGTCCTTTATTTATGCGACGATAAATACGGCATATAGGTAGACATTGGTGATGTGAACACTTTTGAAAAAGCTTTAAGCCGGTTTCGTGCATGTTGGCCAGTTCTCTTTAAAAATTTTTATTTAAAGACGAAAAGTAGGTATTTTGTATATAACTTAAAAAAATAAAAATACAATCACTATATTAAATTCACATTCAGGTAATGGAAAGATCTGATTCAGTTATCATTATTGAGAGTTCTAAGAACATTGCTAATTAAGACAAATAACCATGTCTAATTACTTACAAATTGCAGGATGTCTGTAGCATTTTTGATAAAGGAACAAAACGCCACAGCTAGTCATCAAACGTTTATGACTTCTATTTCGAAACGTTCAAAGTAAGCAGTAAAATGTGGCTTTGATGTGCTGAAGTCTGGTATATGTCATTTAGTATTTTCCACTCTGTTACGGGTTTGTTACGCTAAGTAAATATTAACTTAGTTCATTTGCAATACTGTATTATCATAACTTGTATTTACCTCTTTATTGGAGATAGTTATCGTTAGGAAAGGTGTATATATTTCAACCATCCCGCTTAGAATCGTCATGCCGTGGCCGTCGTCCGCGACTTTGGCGATGTTCCGCAAGTTATGACGGCCGTAATATCTGAATGTTAACGACAATTCTCGCGAAATATACAGAAATAACCGCCTCCCCACACTGCGAACGCTGCGATAATTCTGTCAGTGCACTGCCAATGCACCTCGCTGCTGGAGACCACGATGCTATTTTATTTAAAACCGGCTTTCAATATTGAACGCATCGAATCTTATATCTAGATTATTTCTGTTTGTATGAGGTGTGACTGAAGAACTTTCTTTTGTAATTTAATCTTTACGACCCGTGTCCGCTTACACTTTGGTTTCTACTTCTAGTTAATTTTCAATCACATTTTATTAAGCCATAACATGCAATTTATTATAAGGCCTGATATTCAAGCATTAAAAGAAAATGAAGCAGCATGCGGTATCAAATATGTTATTCCAGACTCCAGTGTGACACTGAAAGGCCTATTTACAATACTTGTTTGTCTGCGTAAATCTAATATGTAATTAGGTTTGTTGCTAGATAAAAGTCAATCTAAAAACTCCATTTAACTTTTAGCTTTGCTCTAGATTGTTGCTAAGTAAATCTAGATACAGGTTTATTTTTAACTTAGAAACTGGCTTAGCAGCCTCGCCTTTCAAGTGCCCACTCGCTAGATAATACCGATTCTAAAAACATTGTAAGTTCGAATCAAAATGGAATAGATGGAATTAAAGTTTTGGTGTAAAGGGAAACATAGTAGGTATACGGATACTTATACTGTACTACCTCTGTCCTTCTGCTCCAACTTCTGGTCCAAATACCTACCTACCATCATTGATGGCTGAAGACGTTTGTTCCGCTTCACATAAGTATATAGTTTCATTTCAATTATAGCCTATTAAAATTATTAACAGTCACAAACAATATTAAGGAAAATCCAATTAACCTGTACTATATTTATAGCAATTACATTATTTGCTGCTATTGCTTTCAAGATGTATGGCTATTATAATGTATGCATAACTAACCGCAAATAGTAAAAGAGGAAAGTTAAATTAAGGGAAAGGTGAAGTTTTTAATTTAATAAAAGCATTATATTTTACATTGAGTAAATTTACTGTTTCAGCATTTTAAACTTACGAAACCTTTAAATATTGCACGTAAGAAATTGTCAACTGCTTCACCCTCTTTCAATACTATTAGAAATTATTACTTTACTAGGTAAAAAAGACTTGTAAGGCTTCTAAAGAGTCTTTAATACACTATACCATAGGTTCTTTATTGTTACTTATCTACACTTAACAGTATATATGCCCGTAAAACCGGTGAGGCTGTACGGCGATAAAAGATTGTGGCTGTACGCCGCAAGATGTAGAATCAACAGTCAATACAACGAGGTGATAGTCCTACCTCTGCAAGGCGTAAAGGACGCGTAATGTGATAGATTTGTCGGGAGCATGAATGATAGGTTTTTGACTGAAAAACTATAACAACAACAGCGGTCAATGACAATATCGTCTGGATTTATTAATTCAGGAGCGCCATTTTTACTAGTTTTTTACCGGCTGTTTACGCGGGCTGGTGGGCTGGTTATAACATGGCTTTAGGTAGATGACGATAATTTTATAAGCAAGCTGCATTCGTATGCTTTAGAGTTTTATGGAGATTTATGACATATCGAATTCCTCCAATTTACTTCCGATTTAATTCCTTGCGGACTTCAACCAACTGGATTTATGTTGGTAATTGCTGTTGGTGGCTTACAGGAAATCTCAGTAGTTTGATTGTGGGTGGGTGGGATTACTTCCATTAACAAAACACATTATAATTTTACATAATTAATACTTTACTGTGAAGTATCTGAATTGATTTCCCTCGACCTCGGCACGTAGCCTCTAACACGCAGTACAAACCACAAAACATGTTCGTGTATCACGCAAATTGTAGGTACTTTAAAATCGTGTTAAAAGTTAAAAGTATTAAAACGTAAAGTTTGTCTAAGTTCGCGGCTGGATCAGATCGTTGTTATGAAAACATTCTACACATTCTCACGGCACATTCTGATTGTGATGTAACAGTAGACGTAGGCCATTATTATATTACATTCCGCTATTACGTTATTGGGCACGCGCAAGGGAAACTGCGATAATTATAAACCGACTTATCGCATATAGGAAGCTCTTTCAATTTTTACTTTGTATGTATTTGATAGTCACTATACTCATCGCAAGGAGCAGAAGTTGCTATAAATATTTTTCTATTTTCAATTATAGGTTTACTGATTTGCACACCTTCCATTCTGGTAAAATCACTACGCATCAGGTCGCATACGATCCTACTAATATTATAAACGTGAAAGTTTGTGAGGATGTATGGATGAATGTATGTGTGGATGTTTGTTACTCTTTTACGCCAAAACTACTGAAGCGATTGCGATGAAACTTGGTATGTAGATGACTGGAGACCTGGATTAACATATAGGCTACTTTTTATCCCGATATTCCCACGGCATCGGGACTTACGCGGGTGAAACCGCGGAGCTCTGCTAGTATATAATAATATGGTCATATTTTAGGCTCGTATAGTAGACCCAAGTAAGTAAATAAAGTAAAGCACTAACAAACTAGTACATTTTAAACACCAGTTTGTAGATTTTGGTGTGTTACTAACATCTTAAATTCATTTCTAGTTGTTTTAATATTCCGTGTAATGATATTCCGCTGTAGTAAACGATAAATCTGTAATAGAAGATGAAATTATACACGTTAGAAAGTTTCGGAGTTTGGAAGCATGATCAAAATAAATTTTATTAAGTACAATAATCAATAATTGCTGATAGATACTTACGGAGCATTAAGCACATATATTTGTAAACGAAACTTTAATTTTAAAATTGCTAAGTAACAGTGATTGTTAAATGTTTAACAACGTGGAAATTATTTCACAAAATATTAATGCCATTAAAATATACGAATGAAATCCTACATTTTCAGTAAGCTAACTTTCTATTTAAAAAAAAAAAACGTTTGTTACCTTCTGCCACGGTGTGGAAGAAACTTGTTCATTTAATAATTCTTTAAAAAAACCGACTTCAACAAAAAAGCTATTACATAAAAGACTTATATATGGTTTTCTCATGGATGCCATTGTCAGATCTGGACCAAATTGAAAATGGGACCACACGGGAAGTACCAGCTTTCAAATAAAAAAAGAATCATCAAAATCGGTTGACCCTGTCGAAAGTTCTGAGGTAACAAACATAAAAAAAAAAAAATTGAGATACATAATTATTTCCGAAACAGGAAGCATTATATATTATGATGTATACACATAGTAGTCTACTAGAATAGGCTAATTGAATTGAATACACATAGATTGTTCCTTAATTTAAGCTCCTTAACGAAAAGCAAAGAAAAAAGGCGGTGAGGCACAAATCTAATGGGCTGCAATAACAAACACCTTCAAATAAATGATTGGTTAATTTCTAATTATAAATTATTTCTTGTCAAGTTAAAATGATAAAATTGATGTGAAATCGATTGAGAATATTAATGTTCATAATAGCAATAAATTGAATGAGACGTGATGTGTTAAAGGGTATTGTTTACGATTGCTTCAATGCTTATTTTTAACTTCACCGTGTCTGCAATTTGCAAATTTGCATTCGTACGTGTCGCTCAAACAGGATAGTGAGAAGCCTTGACTAGCATGGCGAAGTTAGCACTTGTATCAGAACATTTGTATCTGCCTTGTTCTCTGTCCTGTCTTGTTCGAGAACCCACATTGTTACTACATCACAAATATGTATAAAAACATTCAAAACAAGGAAAGCAGAAAGAAAATCTCCCTTTTCGGCGAAGCGCGAGTGATGCTTTTGTTGTAGCAAGCGATTATATGCTTCGGCAACTTACCGTTAACTGGTTTGCCACCTCAGAAATATTAGATAAATGTAAGTTAAAATTAATATTTTTAAAATTAATATTTTACTATTAAAACACCAACACAACCAATTGGGTGCGGATTGCGGATATTTCCGAATTGGATAATAGCGTTAATTATCCAACAACGATACTTATTGTTATCGAAGTGGGTTTTTTTTTGTAAGTACAGCGACTATAGCGACCTAGCTGTGAATCATCAGTTGAGAAGTTAATATTTTTTTTTTTTAAATCTTTATTTACGGAGCTTAGCCACAATTATGACTATGTCGCTCCAGAAGTTAATATTGCTGTAGAGTATTAGCTTGTATTGAGTATGTGGGATACGTAATTTCGTTTCGGCTCATTTAGAGTAGATACAAACATGCTTCAGTGGGCCGTAAAGTAGCTGTTTGTGTTCAAGATTGAGACATTGATTTAAACGAAGACATTTATTTTGCTTCATGTTCTTGCCGACAGAATTGAGGAGCTTGACGATTACTTTATTATTATGAATCACGTTGATACTATACAATCTTTGCAGTTTGAAACGTTATTCTTTTATGAATGCATTTACACAACAAATTAACACTATAATATTGTGATTATAAGCATGCAATGTATCTATGATATTCATTTCTAATTTGGCTTATGATAATGCATGTTTTTTTTCACATTTCTGGATCATTGGGTTGACTGGATAACATGCAAATAAAAGATGATGAACACAAATTGATCAGATGATGACGATGATAAGCCATACACCGTACACTCATGGTTTCTTAAAAAAAAATTATTACTATTTTGATAATTGGTATATAATATACAGGGTTACTGGTAATTTGTGGGCAATCAATGGCTAAAAAAGCAAGCAAAAATGGCAACCGTTTTTGAGCACATTTTACAATTTTTTAACAGGTTTTTTGAGTAAAATGGTCGATTTCTGCAAAAAACAATTAACTACGTAATCGACAGAACATTTATAAAACATGTAGGTACAACTTTTTTTTGTACAACTTCGTAGCTATCCAACGACGTACAATAACATAGCAGAAGTTTTATATAATTTGAAAATAAGGAAAACATTACTTCAAGATTTGGGAATATTTTATTTATTTTAAATAATTTATAGTTATTTCATTTTAATTTAATAATTGAAGATCGCGGAAACGTAGGATTCAAAATGACCTTTAAAACTTAGCAGTAATTACTTAACTATTTTAAATTTCCTAAACAATTATTGTAATTTTTTATTTTCACTAAATTACAGATGATTCACCCAATGTCTAACTTCAGGTATGTTGTACAAGTTTTATAAATTAATGTCCTGCCTATAAAGTACTGTTTTTGCAGTAATCGACCGTTTAGGTCAAAAAATGCGCGAGGTGTCTGGAACACCCGGTTGGAACGACGTTCCTTTCGTTATAAATATATGCATTTAATAGATTGAATAAATTGTATCAAAATATAGAAATAAATATTGTAAAAACTCCAAATTTAGTTTTTATGATGCTCCTGAAAGAAATGATCCATTCTGTTCTAGCAGGCACAAAATGAAACGCACCTATAAAATGCCCTTCATCATAAATGACACATTATGCATAAAAAAGTTGTAAATTTGTAGTTTTCAATTTTAAACAGTGTTTAGATCTTATTTATCATAATATCTATTACACTATCTCTACACTGTTTAATAGTAAACAAACGTAATAGTCATAGTTATTTGCAACTGTTAATGTGCTCTGTATTTTTGCTTTATTACTCAAAGCTTATTGCCTATATTCGTCAAATTAGTACATTAGAAGTAGGTAGTTAGTATTAATTGGTATATTATAAATCAAAGTACTTCCATATTCTACTGGTATCCCTTTCGAGGTTTGAGAAAGTGGTCTTGAATTGACTGCAATGTTTATAAGTTAAGAAAGTGATATTTCCATAAAAATACTTGATAAAGTCACCCCTTGTCACACATAAGTATATTTTCAGTTCGATACAGCGGCATTTATTGATTTCATTCCAGCTTTGCGTCATTCGATTGGATGTAAGCTCTTTGAGTGCAGATTTCGCTGTGGCTTTCGCCATTCATCAAGTCTCTAAGAGTGGCTTTAGTTAGTGTTATTAATCTCATTGAGTGTAAACAAGCCCGTATGCGTCGCCGGCGGCGGCGCCGCCGCACCGGTGAGTCACACAATCGCGATGTGGGTCGTCACAGGGCATTGTGCGCCATGCTAGGCTGTGAGGCGCTTGCATTGTATGATTGTATGTAAAGAAGGCGCAGGCGGGCGCCCACCGACTTTCTTCGAAAAAGCACCGCTTTACTGACATTGTTAATGATATTAAAACTTCTACACTCACCTCTTAACTACAACGGACCCACTCCAAATATAAGTAATTGTCTTGAAAATCAATAATTCTGCAATAGAATCGGTTTACTTTCATTCACTAAACACGCATCACTGTTGTTTCTTTACCGACTGGCTCGCGTCTTTCTCTCACGAATTGTGTCGTGATGAAGAGTCTCGCAGATTCACGAAATGATTGCTTTCCTCCGTTCGTGAGTAGATCTTAACATATAAAGTCTTGGGCAAGAATTGATGTTCATGTGCAATTAATTTTACTTACTCACCACTTACTGTCTAAGAAACTTGTTTCACTTTAGCAGATTTACTTCATATCAATTCAGCTACAGTGTATCTTAGAATAAAGATACCATATTAATAATTCAGCAATGGAGCACCTGCCGGATGACGAGCTAATGGTGCATACTAATTGCTTTCATTCTAACATCAACGAAGAAGTGTTGGAACATTTCTTGTTTAGTTAGTACTGTGGATAGGCCATACAGTAACATATAAATAATGTTCATAATAAATAGGTATAACTTTATCTATGCATAACTAATGAAAAACTGCAATTCACAGACGTGAGGTCAATAGTGAGAAAGTTGTGTTTTGGCGGTTAATGGATGTCATGTGACAAATTGATGAGTTGTCTTGCTACCCCAACATCTTTCCATTCTCCTACGGCGATTATTCATCATATTTTATATTCAACAACTTTTGATCAAAGATGTTTAGATGTAGAATTTTTTAAATATTGACTTAATTTAATGTTGTTGTAATTGACAAACAGACAGATTACATATTTTATTAATATCTAACTTCAGTGACCAGTATGAAACGGGTAAGAAGTTTGCAGATAGTATAATACCCTTGACCCGGCGTGGGAGGGAGACGCAAGAATATTTTTAACCGAACAGGTCATTAACCGACGATCCGAGGTTAGTTTAGCAAGGTTGCGGGAATCGGGATTGAAATTTCAAATCTTTAGGTAGTCATCGCTCAAATCAGTATTATGCATTTACGCTAATGCTATAATTATTTAAAAAAAAACATCGACATATTATTAAACAGTGCCCGGCCTGAACGTTTCAGCACACAACACAAAGTTTTCTTATTTACCCAACTGTCAACGGCGCTA
This sequence comes from Euplagia quadripunctaria, assembly GCA_963859945.1. Taxonomy (NCBI): domain Eukaryota; kingdom Metazoa; phylum Arthropoda; class Insecta; order Lepidoptera; family Erebidae; genus Euplagia; species Euplagia quadripunctaria. The sequence continues at coordinate 6,967,411 of OY982564.1, read as the reverse complement.
CAGTCCAATTTGTGTGCTAATGCGTCAGTAGGCGACAACGGCTGTAGACTGTACCTATTGCATAATAAATCAAATCTCATAATAATATAATAATAATAAGTTTATTATCACCAAACTTTAACTACTGTAACACTATTTGATAACAATGGTAGCTTATCTATATACATTTTACATTACGTTCACTAATTAGACCCTGTCTCTTAAACTAGGCAATTTTACCTGTATTTTAAGAAATAGTGTTCGGCAGTAGAGGATTGACATTATACATAATTATAATGAAGATGATAGGAACGGCACGTGTAGCTCTTGTCAGATAGTGATGATTGGTGATGATTGCTTGAGTGAGTCGATGTGTGCGTGCGTGCGCGTGTGTGTGTGTGTGGGTGCGTGTGTGTGTGTCAATGTATGTTTGTGTGTACGTGTATATGTGTGTTATTATGTATGCATGCTTTTAGAATTTTTATACCATATATGTTAATAATGATTCTGTTTTGTCGTAGTTTTGGCGCAGAAGCAATTCCGTAATTTTTGTTTTTACTTCGTGAATGTTCAGGTCAAGTATTTATGCAGTTGTTTATAAATGTGTATACTTATAACATAGTATTGGTGTTTTGCAAATGATGTTTTGTGTCGGGCTCCGTAAGGGACATTTTTGCATTTTTTTGGGTTCGACGGTGGCATACCGATATGTGCTCGGAGGATAAAGCGAAGCACAAAGAGCTGACGAAGTGAAGAATTCATTATTGTTCGCATGTCGTATTCCGCTTGAATTTTAATTTACTCCCGTGTGGAGCCATGGATAAGCAGGGAAGTGTCGTCGACATATGCATAAATGCTGCATTTTGGGAGTGACATACAACACAATAAGGGGCCTAGTATGCTGCTCTGGGGTACACCGTATGTCATTATTTCTTCTTTACCATAATGATTGTCAATTTTGTACAATGTATAAATGTTGTAGGTATAATGTATAACAGGTGTATAAAAATCGCAATCATTCGAACGTGTTTTCAGCGATGCGTGTCCGTTTATTTCTAGAGCCTTGTTTGTTTATGGACTGACTGATGTTCCTTTTACATCATCAAATCAAGCATCTAATCATTAACTTAGAAGTACTCTACCCTGTTTTTGATAGAATTAGGTTGCACATTATTACTCGGCAGATTGTACATTATTACTTAAATTTTTAACCGACTTCAAAAAAGAAAGTTCTGTATTCGATCAGTGTGTATATGTGTAGGTAGGTTTGTATATCCCGCGATTTTCTTAAAAAGTAATGGACCAATTTACATGATTGTTTCACTAACGTATTCTACATATTTTCAGGCAGGTTTTAGAATATAATACATTAGAGATTAATTCGATTTTTTTTAACAATCAATTTCATTGAAGACGGTTTATTTTTTGTTAAATTTTTATTATTATTTACTTATATAAAACTGATCAAATTAATTAGACGACACCTAAAATGAGAGACTGATTGCAATGATTTAGCGGACAACCCATGTTAATTTGTAAGCCCATCTAGGTCTAGAGCTGTCGTTTCTATTTATGTATCTTTACAGGATCTATCGGGGAGTAGCCTATGATTTGACGGAGGTAATCCAATAACTGTAGCGTATGTACGAATCGGAAATTGCAATGATTGCCTTGCAAGTTAGCAGAGCAGATGAAGTGACGCGCACAGTGCGCCGTCCGCACGGCGCATGTTGCCGATATTGGCAATGCAATTACAGATAGGGCTGTCGTTTGTGCATATCTGCATCTTGGAGTATATGGATAGGCCTAAATAGAGTAATACTCCCAAGCCAATTTACTTACTACATTGTTGTCTGTATTTTGTGGTACTTATTTATACAGTAGGTGTAGACATGTGGTCCGTAATTGATTAACATCCGTAGAATCTATAATTAACTACCCTTGAAATATGTATTACGCTCTTTAATTACCTGTAGACTACATATAACTTTTTTTAAATAACCTAATAGTTATATATTTATATATATAGTTATATATTATATAATCCCATTTAAACTTCGAGAAATCTGACGCCGTCGTTAGATGACTTTTATTTTTGAATGAGGGTTAAATATTTATTAGATTAACGGGAAGAGTGATATATCATGTCGCGATGAAAATAGTACAAACCTTCATTAAATTGTCAACCCTGATCGTCCCCCGCCTCAGCTCCCGGACGCTCCGCCCCCACAAATATTTGCCTCGCGACAAGAATTTTGCATTAGCACCTACTGGACAGACCACTCCATGCGTTTATCGAAATGCTTTTACTTTTGCAACATACCAATAACAGTAGAAAAATCACTTATAATAAAAAACATGTACTGCACTGCATAGATTATAGGGTTGCGATAATACCTTTAATCACAAAGAGTTTGAACTCACAAACAGTTGAATAGAAGAGTTATAACGTTCACACGAATGAGTCATACATGATAAACAGAGATGACCTCGGGGGCGAGCACTCCAAATAAATAATCTTCGCGAACGTAGCAAGCGTTGAGTTCAGAATGCTCGCATATTGACACCCATGTGTGAATTTAATCTTATAAGATGTCAAAATTAGTATTTTATGTTAGGTCGTTAAGGGGACTTAGGTATATTTAGTTTTTAAAATGTGTTGTCATTAGAATGCGAGAAAGCGTGACCTCCATTTGAGTCTCATCGTAAATCTTTTAGCTTTTTGAAAATTGTTAGAAAACTAAGAACAATAATTAGTTTTATAATCTGATTCCCAATCAATAATATGCGACAGAAATGACTTTGTTAAATGATCCCACTGTTCTGTTATATTATTCTGTAAGAGGTTTGTGTTTTGGTCGATCTTGTCTAGTGATTTGAAATCTGTCTAATTTTTCCTCCATATTTGTTGATTTCGTGGCTTCCACAGACAAGCTAGGTGATCCGTAACAGTACCTAGTAGATTCTTATAATGTTGTAGCAAATAATTCTACAAAGTACTTGTACGTACTGAGTTTTATTGTGAGGTCTTTGATAGATAACGGTAATATTCAACATAAGACACTTCCTTTCTTCTTCTTCTTGATTCTTTCAGTTTACACTACATAAAATAAATTTATTGACATACGTGTAAAGAGGCGTGTAATTTCTTTAAATGGTACTATGGTTATAGACAGAATACGTATTCGTATGCTTCAGAAACGTAATAAGTGCATGGTGAGGTTGGCTCATAATACTGAATAAAAAAACCACATCCGGAGAGGTAACAACATCATAAAGGAAATAAAAATTGCACCGCACTTAGGTAAATGTTAAATTGTTTCTATGTTCACTGTACAAAATGCCTTAGTGTGTCCGTGCCGAGTGCATTGACACTTGGCGAGAGGCAGAACGTGAACGAAGTAGAGCTACTATTATTTTATCTGGTTATTAACCTGTAATGGGAATAAAGTTGAAGATGCGGAGGCGGCGTCATCAGATAAATTCACTTCAATTTATTATGAAATTAATTACCATTCGTGTACTGAAACCTAAAATATAACTTCAGTCTAGTTTCAGCCTGCCTTATTGTTCGACAAGGACTTTTTAACCTATGGTTTTTTTAATAAGAGATAGTATTGCATCATCCAAAACGGGTAAAGTAAAGATAAAATAGTATTTTGAGACATATATGTGTATTACACTGCGCCAAGACCCAAACAAAGGTACTACAGTACCAGCTTAGCACTTTGTTTGTTTCCAGAACACAGGTAAACGCACTTAATTCATTTTATTATCTAAAATGAAATATTATACATATTATACTTATAAATTCTCAGACCAACCCAAATAGGGAAATTCATGGTAAATAATATTTTCCATTGAGCGGGTATCTAACGCGTGACATTTGCGAGCCACCATCCATATACGAGTAAATCGTCTAGATAACTCGTTACCTCTAGGTCGTCGTTTGATTATTGAGTACATATAGTCCAATCCATCCAATCTTATTTATAAAAAAATAACAATTAAGAAACCTTGAATAATGTTACTTTATTATTGAGTATTTTTAAACATTTTAGTACAAAAGAAGATACCAGAAGTTGTCACTGGCAAGGAAGGAACTGATAAAAAAGGCAAAATGGATTGATTACCTGCAAAATCTTGACATAATCACGAATGGTGTGGTTTGCTGGTTGTCATTAACATGATACAGTTTTTCTCGTCCTGTTCACATATTAAACAGATGACTAGGTTCATCGTCTCTGCGTCTGCGTAACCATAACGTGTAGTTATGTTTAACACTATACGTTTCAAATAAATATTAATGTAATAATTTCTTACACCACTACTTGATACCATAAGATGTCGTTATTGTTTTATTTGACCTGCAATATGTAGTCCTCATAATGACTCAACATCGATAACGTTCAGGTACGCATTAAACCTTCATTTGCTTTTGAACGTTTTACCTCTTTATTACACATTGCTTTCACATATCGTACGTTATTATCGATTCCTGGTATATTATGTTTAAAGATAAACTTTATTGGACGCAATGCTACATACATTTTTAATATGTTTAGGCCAACTCTCGCTCTAGCTAAACTAATTAAAATGCGCTGCCATTGTACATATTAGAATTGTATAGGATTATCGAGGGCGGCAAGTGGTACTTGATGCGTGGGATCAATCCTTTTGCATACAAATGTAATATGCAGGCGTGATTTGTCGTCCCGGACCTCTCGCCTGTGCTCAATGCGAAACTGAGTAATAAGTGAGTTAACGTAAACCAGAACTCGTTCTGGAATAATACAGGATCAATTTTAGAACACATACATGTATTTAATAGTATAATTTGGATTTAGTGACATGAAAAGATACTTAGCTATTTCTTTTCTTTGGAAACGGATATTCAAAATGCGACTTTTCAGAATCGATTGCCGATTCTTCTTAAGATTGTAGTTAATTTTTATGTAGGAAATTGAATACGTATTTTTATTCCAAAAGCCAAATTAAAGGAAAGTTTAACCTGGGATTTCGCCACTTTTCATACAATTACGTTGGGGCAAACAAGTACTTACATGACCGGATACCGGTGCCTATAAACACTTACAAAAGTTTGTACCCACCTATTATAGTTATAGTCAGGGTAGGTTTTTTTTAAGGAACATCACTTTTAATTTGTTAATTAAGTGTTATTTTTGGCACTGTAATTTTGTTGTTTGAGCTTTTACTTTTCCGTGTCATGTTTGCGTTTCTGGCGCGTTTCGTTCTGTTTATTCACGTCGTTTCCCGGAACATTACATTCATTGCTCGATGACACGATTCTCAACTTTCAGCATAACTCCTAACTTTACACTATACTGCTATAAAATTTAGGTCGCTTTAGACCCGCTAATCCACATTTCCTCTGTGTGATTGGTCCGAAATTACGCTTCATGTATGTGCAAGAACTGTGTGCAAATGCATCCTGTGCATTTAAGTTGTTGCACATGTTGTTTCATATTTATCATAGTGGTTATAGATTTATTGCGAAGAGGACAGAAGGCGTGGTAATTTGTTAAAAAGTTTTGTTTGGTTGACGTAACTTTGCCGCGATCATTAACGACTTACGAAAATATTTGATACTTGATAACTGAGGCAAAGCTAAACTGACAAATAAACGTTACTGAGTAACATGAAAAATAAACGTTATTTCCTCAAGCTACGTCTGGCTAACGTAGCCACCTGGAGGCCGTAGGAGTGTAGGTTAAAGGAAACTTATATGGTTATTGTCAGAAGTTTAGCATGTTTAGGTGCTCTGACAGTTAAGTTCACCTGAAATGAAATTTGGTCAAGGAATAATGTAATCATTATTATTAAAAAATATTGGCAAGTTTTAAGTTTTTTTTTAACCTATAAAAGCATAACTAGCACACAGACACAATTCAAATTAAGCATATATCAGTCGTTTGTAAGGATGTAATATTCTAATTATATTAAATAAATACCATCTACCACCACCACCATGGAACTTTGACGCACCATTACTATAAATGTTACCCGAGTAAATTATTTTTCGGAGTAAATAAAAGTCTTATTTCGATTTTTTCGATTTAAATTAAAAATGTCGTGACAGTGTCACACCTCGGCGCAGCGGGTGTATACATGGTGCCAGCATGGATAGTCGGACAGCCTTCCAATTACGAGAGAAATGGGATCGGGTGCTGCTAGCATTAATTAGTAAGATCCCCGGACCCCTTGCTCGGCCACGTATAACTCTTTCCGAAGTATGTTCACTCGCGAACCAATTACCGATCACCACTGATGAACGTTGAGCGTGCACGAAAGTTCCCACTCAATTTCATTACGCTTCGCTGTGCGCACTAACAATTAGAGAGGTTTCTATATTCGCGATTAATTTATTGATTAGCAATATAGCTTGCTTTATTTTGCATACCAATTTATGAAATAATATTTAAGATGGCAATTATAATAGTAGGTAGTACTCATTTGTTTTGCCTTTGCCTGTATCATGTACAAAATATGTTAGTACCTGCAAAATATTCTGTTTATAAGCGATTTGTGTTAGGCAGTGACAGAAGTCACGTAGGCGTTATCTCCGAAAGATAAAGTTTCATTGATACTTAATAGTTTCTTTGCACAAAGTTTAGTTTTGAGTGGACCCGCTCTATGTGGTCGTCATCCAAAAAGAGGCAGTTGATGTCGATACGAGTGACTTTGATACGATAGTTGTCGTTAAGACTGTAACACCACATGTTTCAACTTGCACTGCGCGTGTTTTTTTTATGGGTAATTATTTTAATACATATATCACAAATATTTAGGGGTTGATCTCATTATAAAGATAGTTAAATAGTACCTTATAACTGACAATAATATTAGTAACTCACTACATCAGATTAATTTTAGCAACATAAATTTAGAATTTCATACACGTAATAAAATATAATAACGGAAAAGATCCGTTTAAGATCCGCCAAAAAGTAACGGATACGGATACAGATCTTTCTTCTCCCTAGGATATCCGCGGATATCTGACACATCACTAGTTGTAACTAATAAGATTTTAACGGTGCCGATTTCAGACATGTGATATTAATTGTCATGTGTTGCGTCACTTGATTCTGGGAGACGATTAGGCTATAATTATGTAGTCCAAATCGTTCGTCTCATTCTCTAAGTAGTTCTGTCAAGTTTGTTTTCCTTCAGTAATGCTTGTGTAAATAACCGCCTCCCTCGGGAGCTTTTACGTACGTCAAGCTTATTTACGTATTCATTTAATTAACACTTCAGCACCAGAGCATATCCGAACGCTACGTATTGGAATTCATGCAAGTATATGAGTTATGCAGCTGTTAATATCTTTCGCAGACATTATCTAAAGTGGTTTGTTTCATAAATAGTTGTGACGTAACATTTATCGAAGTCTTGGTACATTATGGTAGATAGTGCTTATACAATAATACTCAGACATGGTTTTTAAAGAAAGTTCAACAACTGTATAGTGTAATTCTAAATGATATTCCTATGTTTCAAAGTTGCAATAAAATGAAACTTTATTTCACAAAAAAGAGTACATTCGGTGTGAGGTTTAACATATTATAAGCCCTTCTATTTACCGTTTAAGTTCAGTTATCGTTGAGGTATTTGTCACAAATATTAAGTTAAAGAATATGTTCCTGGGAGACCGAGCTTTGCTCGGTAGCTTTTTGGAAATTCGTATTTTTTTTTGTAAAATTGTATTTTTACAGGAAATATAACTATGCAGTTGAACTTAAAATGCAAAACTGTATCTGTATACAAAATTTCATCAAAATCGTTGAAGCCGTTTCCGAGATTCAGGTTATATTTATACATATATACAAGAATTGCTCATTTAAAGGTATTAGATAGAAACAATACCTAATGTTGATTTAACTGCTTTAATTCACAAGGTACTTATAAAGACCACAAAACATTACATACTTATAGATGAGAACTAGTGTGTTTTTATCATTAATGGTTTTTTATATCTTTATTGAACTAGCGAGATACTCAGTTTTAGAACTTAAATTTAAAATTAACCTTTCAATTAGAAAAAGCTTATTACAATTAGTAATGGTAAAAAAACTTTTTCTGCATCCATTGTTTATTTTAATATTAAGTGAAAAGAAAATAAACTTTACAATTAGTGCTCAAGAGTAGGGAAAAAAAAAAGTACCGAATGCATTTGTATCGATACATGATATTATCCCCTCCTTTTGTATCGATATACTGTATCGCATGAGTTTAAATCCATTTGCGATATAATGAGTTTAGATCAATGCTATGGGATAAGTTTTTAAATGTTTTTATAGTATTTTTTTTTTAAGAAATAATAATGTTGATAAGTTGTGGCTTTAACCTGCTCAAGGTTCTTCTTTTATATACAGTTTGTTGCTCGTACTTAAACGGAATGAAATAAGAGAACGAAAAAAATAAACTTTCATCAATCATAAACATGACTGCACTACAAAGATCTACATATCTAAAATAATATATCTATGAACAATTCTGGACCGAGTATCTCTTATTACGATTAACAATATATCAAATTGCATTGCGTTTCGTCGTTTTGTTGTGATGTAATGTGAATCTTAAAGATGAAAAAATAAATAAGGTCATACACTACATTTTAGATGAAGTACGATATCAAAGCGTATCAAATGGCCAAAATATCGTATTAAGTAGAGTCGTATAGCGATATATCGTACCGTGCTCTATCGATATTCTGATTAATCGCGTCGTATCGTTCATCCCTACTCAAGACGCGGTTAAAATGTAAGAAACGTAAGTTTCAAGTACCTATCTAAAGATTCAAAAGGAATAGTGCACTCCTTGAAATACTTCGCTCATCATATTATCATCTATAACTTTGCAATAAAAAATATAGCAACTAACTTCACTGAGATGTTATTTTTTTTCATTGCATTATCAGTGTATTTAAAATTCTTTAATCTGTTTCAATGAAATGTGCTAAAAATAATATGCCCTATCTTGTATACCAAGAAACCCTCTCATAAATTTATGAAAACATAAGTATGCGTCGGTAAGTACATGAATCACAAAATGAAATCATTTACCAAATTTGATATCATACACAGTCATTTAGAATACAGTATTGATATTAATTGACATTGACTTATGAAATTTCACTTATTTTGTATTTATTGACGTGACAACGTCTTATAAATTGGTTTGCCGGGTGACACTTCAAGAAACTGCGTTACGCTCCGCTCACGTTATGCGCTCACAATGAGAGCGAGTGAGAGGCACGCGTGAATATTCGAATTAATATACGAATAATAATAATATATATATAATTTATATACGAATGAATATTCACATTAAAATTATTTTACCACTCAAAGTCGTTGTCACGTAAAACTTTCGCCCGTATACCGACTTTACAGGCAACCAATTTTTTATTGTTAACATTTGACAAGATCTCTTGCCCATATAAATTGATTCATTCATTGACGCATTTATTTAGAAATATTAAAGCACAAAAAGTTATCACAATTCAAAATACTTTCCAAATTTATTTATACCTTTTTTCAGGTTTTTAACACCCAAATTTCTACTAAAGTCGCCCCAATTTAACAGTCTTTAAAGGAATCAAAGAACATCCGAGAATAATTAAATCGCATTCCGCAATTTATTTATACGGCTACGTCCTGCTTATAGCCTAAGTTTGTAGTATTAAGAAATCGTTCCCATTTTTTTTTATAATCTTAACAAATACCTGCAAAGATTATTTGATCGACTACTTACATAATTTGTTTTATTAACGGAATTCTAATTAGTCAATACAATCAATACTTTATTTGCCTCGATGTACTTATCTCTAATCAACGGTTATCAATCAGTTTTTGTTGACGTGTTTAGCTGAAATTTACGAATGCTTTGTTAACTTATATTGCTTTTCTAATAAAAAACCGAAGTCATTATGTTGGCTTATCAGCAGACAAGTATGAAAAGATTTGTAGTTTTTGTTATAAAGATTTTTTAAAGGTCTTGCGTCACAAAGCCACAGAAAATTTAAATTAAAAATAGATCGATTTTGTTAAGGCTGCCTCCCTGCCAGCCTACTATGGGGACCGCATGGAGGGGGACTGTACTTGCTTTGTGTTACAGCATATTAAAATGAGAATCGTTTGCTTTTAAAAGCGGAAGGAATTAAGGAGGGTTTAATTTATAAAGCCCTCTTTTTATTTTCAAACATGAAACTGATTTTCATGATATCGTCAAAGCCTTGTTTGATACATCAAACTGTATTTTTATCGAAGTTTTTTTAATCGCCCTCAGCTGCGTTATATAGTTCAGAGCACCTTCGTCAACTTGCCTGTTCTCCGCCTTAATCTAGCTTAACTTGAATATTATCTACTACAGCGCCCCGCGGTTTCACCCGCGTAAGTCCCGATCCCGTGGGAATATCGGGATAAAAAGTAGTCTATGCGTTAATCCAGGTCTCCAGCTAGCTACATACCAAGTTTCATCGCAATCAGTGGTTTTTGCGTGAAAGAGTAACAAACATCCATCCATCCAAACTTTCACATTTATAATATTAGTGGGATAGTGAAATGACTTAAGTCGTTAAAAGTGAAATGAAAATTGGTGGACTTACCACACAGCAAAGCGGTTTAAATTCCCTATTATTGCAAAATAATTATTTTTGAAATATAACACCATAATGTTCTCTCACAAGTCTAATTAAGGTATAGGTCCTACATAGTTCATGACGTTTTATTAAATTTAACGCCCATATTTATAAACAATACTCTTCTCTTCTTTACTATATGTATAGTAAAGATTCAATTCCAATTTTACAGCCAAGATGGCTCACTAAGGTCTGCAGCTATGGTTGCATATCGTTCTGTGTGGTTTAATTTTATTATGCTCTAACTGTGCCCGCTCGGCTTCGCTGGCGTGTACATTATATTTATGCTTTTAGCGTCGACAGACAGACAAAAATGTTTAAAATATATTTTTTTATAATTACGGTGTAAACACTCTAATTTGATAATGAAAAGGATACACTAACCCTATGCTTTCTTCGCACTGACAGACTTCAGAGTGGTATTTATAGATAGGGGTGTAACTGTTACTACGATTTACAATAACATCAATGTATTCAGGTTTTGTAAATAGTACCATAGCGTCGTCGCTTAAGGTGTAACACCACGAATGTCAAAACCGGCAACTTCACACGAGGCTATAAAAACTCACATAAGTTACCTGTTGGTAACTTCTGGTTAGTATACGTCAATAATCAGTGCAAACTTATCATAATAACATGCAAAGAACTGCACAGAATACGTTAAACCCAGTTAAGTAATATTTTCAACCTAAATTTAGTATTGTACAGCAGCTTAGGATCTTATCTGAAATTATGCCTTATATAATGCAATTACCGTCGGATTGGTATTTTTTTAAATGGATCAATAGTAACCACTTTATAACATAATGTAAGAATTTTCATTTTATTTTTTATTACTCGCAGTAAGCAATACTCTTATAAAGAGGACCATTAATTTTTTTTAAGCTAACGGTACAACTATCGGACATGAAATAATCTTTTCCGACTACCGTCGAGAGAGGCTGGCTGGAAAATTGCGCTCATCCGCCCATCCCTCGCCCATTCCACAAATCCGCACACCGCCTTACTGCTCTCTATAGTATTTGATTGCGACCTAATACAATTAACTAGGTTACGTATATTGTGATATTAACAATATATGTATTTAGAAATATATAAGTTTGTTTATCAGAAGTCTGGTTACCATAGTACAGGCTCTGCCTAGTTTGTGATTAGACGGACGTGTGTGAGAAGTGTCGAGTTATTATTATTATATATGAGACGCTAGATTTAAGAGGTTTATGCATATTGTCTTTTGGCTGTGTTGTACTCAAAGCAGCTTATAGAGTGCCTGGAACAATAATTTCTCCATGATATAACGTTGCCAGCGGATGGCTCGCTATCGAGGGTTTAGTGTGCGCCAATGGGCCGTGATCAGTTTTTGCTACGAGTTATAGCGTAGGGAACAATGGCCGACGACGTGCATTCCATCCACACCACCGTTAGCCACCGACAGTAATCGCTGCGTTGATCGTCTCGGTCGCCCGCCGCGAGTTACTTATCGACGGTGAAGTGCCAATAACTCCTAACTGAAATTTTTCAAGAAACTTATTTTTTTTGGGCTATTGAATTTAAAGCCACTATTCGCATGTTTTATTGAAATCTTTCAGGTCGCAACAGCATTCAATATTAATGTAGATATCATTCCCAACTAAACTAATGTATTTCTCATTACACTTCACTGTAACAGAATTACTACTACACTGTTATAAAATGCAGTAATGCAGCAAAATAATTAAAGCATAAGTTATTGTTTTTCATAATAAATAAATTTATGAAATCACTTGCTTTTTAAAATCTCAACGAAGTTTCTTCCAGTTTCTGTAAGTCTTAATTCTGTCAGATAGGAGTTATTGGCACTTCCCCCGTCCACAACCGTGAACAACGTCAACTACCGTTATAAAAAAAAAGGAACATGGATTTATTCTGGAACTATAAGTCAAATTAACAACTTTCTACGGGCTCAGATTGAAATAAGAGTAGACGGGGCGCGGTTGGCTTCGAGCCAGACCAAACAGGGTAAAAAGCAAGGGCGGCTACGACCGCGCCCCAAAATAGCAAGCAAAGTCAAGGCGTGCGTTTAGACGACGTACTAACGGGTGTTTTGAAGCACATCGCTGCACGAAAAGCTTCTAGGTACGCAATTTTTAATACCGGCTAGACACACCCTGCAACAGCCAACAGGGCGTGCCCGCTAGACGAGTTACCCGACCGACCCAGCGTTGAATATAACTTTGTTGAAACTAATTATATGTATGTGTTTATCATGATACCATGCGCTTCAATAACCATTGTAAAATATTATAACGACCGTGTTGTTAAAAAACAAGGTAGGGCTTATTAAGTTTGTACTATATGTACATTTTTACCTCTCAGTTAAGTCGTAATATCATTCGCTTTACCTAATTACTACATTTATTGTTACATTGTTCTAAATATTTTTGGTACGCCACCAGCTACCGATTATTTTCCTCTGTGTTTCCATACAAAGGTTGTCTTGTTCATCTCATTGTACTTGCCGCCTATTATAAACTGCTACTATGTTTAATTCCTGTTCAACTGTGGTGTACAATAAAGAATGTTCTATCTATCTATTTATCTATGTTCTCAGTTATAGACATCGAGTCTGTCAGACATTGTGCTACATATTTTCAATAGGTTTATCCCCAAGCTGACAAAGTCCTCTAGAGAGTATCATACACGTTACAGTGGTAATTATTTTCGTCGAACAACAATAAATTAGGTTTGGTGACAAATACGGTCGCACGAAGGTCGACCTAATTTTTCTAAAGCATGCTCAAGTATCATTTTAAATAAAAGGAGTGGCGGGTGTTATTTTAGCGAAGGCCTATCACGTACACATACACATATTTATGTAGGTACAATAGCGGTACGCCGGCCGCTGACTCACTCACGCCCGGACAGGCTTGAGACAGAACAAGGACATCCTCACATGCAGCCAGCGCTGAGGCAAATCGAAACATAGACATCGTTACTCCATATCCGTCAGTACTATTCACCATTGTGCCGCAACAAATTGCAGACATAATAGACTTCGCAACACTTAGCTTTGTGCTAGATGACACATAGATATTTTAAGGATAATAACAGTATTACGAAATACTGACGGTCTTTAAAGTGTTCTCTCTGGTGGAAATCATGCCTAATAAGGTTTTAATTGCCCGTTGTTTTACTAGTACGTATGGACACTTTATGTGAAATTGTTGGAATTCATGTATATTGTTTGTTGCACAGATGACTTGAAGGCGGTTACGAAGCGTCTTATCGTGCAGGCGAAGCGGCAGGGCTCCGCCGACAATATCTCCATAATCGTGGTGTTCCTGAAGGACCCGCGTGACATTGCCGCAGACAACTGCCCGCCCATGGATCTTGGGTGAGATTTTCAAGTTACCTACTACATAAATATTTAAGACATCTTTATGTATTGTATTCCAAAAGAGTCGATTTACATTCCGTATTTCTAAAATATTTTGTAGGAATGTCAAGCATTGACTCGTCGTAAAATATTTCTTCACGGTCATCTTTTGCTGTAATAATAGAACGCAACAGCTTCGAAAGTGTTTTCATGTCTACATATTCCATAAATATATCTGATGCAAGCTTTTCATTCGAAAGACATAAACGCTAGGAATCATTGTAAATGGCGGTTAGTTTGTATGTTTGGTTTAAAATTGATTTAATATTTAATATGTTCACAATCAGGCTAATATTAGGATAAGTAAACTTATTGTCATAATGCTAAAATTCAGTATTAATAAAACATCAAACCTAATGCCACGCTGCCCAAAAAAACTGGTTGAACACTTATTTCGACTGTTGACCGGTTATTTGTACAATTCTGGAACGCAATTTGACTATACTTTAACAAAAAATGTGATAATATCTCGTACTAGATGACCTTGAACAATGTTCACGTCTATTAACAACAGCCCTAGAAAATGAGAGTTTATCACTTTCATTGATTATAATATTAGTCTTGCGACACGTGTCTTTATATAAATTGTAAATTCAATAATCCTGTTACTATTTTAGTCTAGAAAGTGTTTGGGATTATGGTAATACCCTCCATAGAGGTTCATATATTGGAGTGTGATTATATCTTAGCATAATAACACTCCAATCTATTATGTATACGAGTTGAAACGAAGAGAACCTTATGTGTTTTTAGAATGTACAAAAACATTTTACTATATTGTAGGCTGGACAACGCGATGATGAACGCTCCGCCGTTCACCATCGAAACGGAAGCGTGCAAGCGGCAGGTGGATGCCGCGGCCGCCGCCGCTGACGCCGAGAGCAGCGAGTGTGCGGAGGCCGAAGCGGACGCCGAAGTCGGCGGCAACGGCGTCGATAACTCTGACTCTGATAGTGAGGACCTGGGCCCCGAGACCGCGGTCGATGCAGACGATATTGATGCCGAAGCAAGGAAACACGAGCCACAACCTCCTACACCACCTGTACATGCTGGTCAGTAACTTTTGAAATGATAATATCCTAAAAATGCCCTTTTAGATATTTAGGCTGAACTTCCCAATGTCGTGTCAAAAATTGCGACTAGGTCTACATATTTTTTATTTGACACACGTCACACACGTATGACTGTTCCCAAACTAGGCAGAGCCGGTACTATGATAACCAGACAGCTGATAAACTTACTTGTATATTACTAAAAATATACCTGAAATTCAAAAGTATTCCTTCTTTTTTCAAATATTTCAAACTATCTGTTGCCTGTGATTTCGTTCATATTATAGATAAATTATACCCAGACTGGTACTATTATGTATTGTGTCCAGACCCACAACAAATGATCGTGCTCATCACATAATTATTTGTTTTGGGTGGGAACCGAACCGACGAATTTGACTTAGCGGTCAGGATCACTAACTACTAGACAATCTTTGTTATATGGTGAGCGAGATTGAGAATATTTTCATTGATTGTCTGTCACAGAGACTCAGTAGTAAGCTTCATTCAAATGTAATTGGATTCCTTATTTTTCTTTATAATAAAATACGATTCATTCAACAAAAGGCTACTTCTTTGATGATGAATTTCTCACTTTATACATAATACATACTGTACTCAACATAATTTCACACACAAGAGATCAAATATTGTATCAGACTTATTAATTAAGTATGGATCGTCCTTGTGCTATTTTTACATATTTATAAAGTATTGGGTACTTTATAAATATGTAAAAATAGCCTATACGAGAATAAATATCATTTACCTATTCATATTACAGATTGATTGCATCGGCGAAAGTTCGGTAGCTCTCGTACTTCAATCTTAATACCACACATAATATGTAATTCTGTCAAATAAGCATCTCGTAATGAGCCAGCTGTTTGAACTATTTAAACAGCTGATGGGAGTTTTTGCTGGCCCCTGTTGTAGTCGAGTTAATAAAACGTTGTCGATATTATGAATGAAAAATTATGATATCATAATTCCTTTATTTTTACAATAGATACGAGAGTAATATTAGATAGTACTTTCTTGTTTAGTTTTAATTGTGAGATCATGAATGTATCAAAATTAATGCAAAATAGTTTTCAATGTATTACGACAAATACGAAATTTATTTTCAAATTCATTGCTAGACACCTGAGCCACATTTCAATAAGAGCAAAAGAAAAAGTAAGAATCTTGTGTGTCACGCTATATTGATTGTTACATTCACCCACATCCACGCGCCCGTGTGCATTGCGTACTAGCGCTAGCCGTACGTTGCTAGAGGCATTTGTATGTAGATTGCAGATGAAGAATAGATCGATCCAATCTAAGATTTATACATTATATTGTGAACTTGAAAAACGATCGTCTATTGCGGCTAGTGATTCATTTTATACAATAAATGTTCAAGGTACGATACAGTTTATCAGAAACATTTTGATTAGGTATAATCCTTAGTATCCTTAGGTAGGTACTTTATTTATTTTGTTTTAAATGATAAACAATGTTTAGTAGACGTCAGATAACTTGGAACACAACGGTTATTCATCTACCTACTTATTATTTTAACCCGACTTCGAAAATTTCGGCTCTAACGATGTTTCAGCCAATATTTTCATTTCATTTTAACAAAAGTTACCTATACAACATGATTTATTTAACTATGATTCAATTAAGTTTTTTTGCGTAATATCTATTTAAGGTTAAATAATGTTTAAGTCAACAAGCAAGGCTGTTTGTAAAAAAATAATACTTTTCTTAAATTATTATTTTACCCCAACCCAACAACAGCAAAAAAGATATAAAATAACCTGACCAAACCTGTTTACACATTAATTAGTGCATGTATTGCATGCTGGGTTCTGCTTTAATAACTGTAAACAAACGCATACTTAACTATTGGATAATTAATTACACGTATTAGGTAGGATAAAGGCCATACCTAGTACCTATTAAAATTATTATAAAATGACACGGCATCCCTAATCCCTATCTGGGTGCAAGCGGGCGCCCCGCTCCTCATTTCTCAGCCCCCCTGAGCCCTCCTAGCCGCTGCCGTCCCTCTCGCTCACCTCGGCCGTCTCGCAGTCGCTCATTGAACGTCCGACCGATCTGTGCTATTCTACTAGAGTCGCTGCTATTGTATTCGGGCTGTGTATTTCTTATTACGGTTTGGATATCTCATCGCCTGAGAAGATAATAATCTGTGAAGTGAAATTACCGTTCACGGTATGTGATCTTTAGCGAATGTTGTTGATTATTTTCACATACCGAACGGTTTGTGAAAGGTTATTTCGGTGTTGATTCATGCGGAGCGGTGTTCTGGAAATAGAACAGTTCGGACGAAGGCGCATCCCTCCAACGTCGCGAAGCGCAGGATTCACGGAGGTTCACTGACAAGTTCTCGCCTTCCCGAAATTTTCCTAGTTGGATATCGGGCGTGTCTTCACTGACCGACTGGCCGTGCTCGAAATGGCGTCCGCGAATCTTTCGCGAGTTTCAAATCGCGACCGGTAAAATATCGTTAGAAACATGCCGTTCGTAAACAACACCGGCGTTTATAATTTATTGCGTCTGTAAGCTAATGTTTTTGTTTCTAGTCGAACGAATGAGTTTTTTTTGACAAGGGTGTGTCACCTGTTGATATCATGGTTTGCGAGAGGAGGGGTGAATGTGCGTGTGCCAGGTGTTAATAGAACAAGTAATAACGTATCGTCTTTCTTAAAATAGTGTTTGTTTTGTGGTGTGTGCAGTGGAGGAGGGCCACGTCGACGGTGCTCTAGTGGATAATGTAGCTGAGAGTGGCGAAGACTCTGAAGACGAGTGGAACTATTACAAAGGCGAGGGCGAACGCGAGGAACACAATCCTAGCGAGGAACACAATCCGAGTGAGGAGCCCGACGAGCCGCCGCGCTCCGAAACACCCTGCCAGGATAATGTGAGTTACATAAATCATATCTTGTTATTGGTTTACAAAAAACTTGTTTTTTTAACGAGCTGTCGTAATATTTTTATAGGTTAGATTCAAAACTCTGAACCGACTATAAGGTAAATTTTAACAATAACCTTCAAAAGTATTGTACTTGGTTTTCATGATAAGTAGTTACTATAAATGACCAAGTAAACTTAGACCATAGCGTTGGCATTTAAAGCAATACCCAGACATTGTATTCACTACTTAATAAGATCTTCTAGCTTAATCATCTGTTAGACGTCACCTCTTTGTTAAGTAATACTATGATTATTTTGCACTAGACTACTATTCTCACTGTTGAATAACAAATATTATTATATTTCAGTCGGCTTGGGAAAGCAGCTCAGTAGATATGAATAGTTCTCCACTAAACCCTGATGCGCCTGTGTTCATACCAGGCAGCGTAGCAGGTGCAGATGTCCTGCTTGCAGAGTCTCCACGTAAGCCACTACCTATGGATGATATAGAGCTCCCGGATGTAGCACAGTTTGAGACAGAAGCAGTTGTGAGGCCAGCAGATTTATTAGACTTGGACAACTGTGATCAGCTTAATGGCCATCATGTAAGTATTCTAGACTCATTTCATTACCAATTAGATCTTACTTTGAAATACATTCAGTACATATTATTCAACTATATTCATGTACTTTATATTATTTAACAAAGTATAAGTTACCTTATTGTTTTATTCCTTATGTTAGTTACAATGTTTTTTTAAACGTAGAATTGTTTTAAAAAGGGAACACTAATAATAAGGGTAATCACCCAATTCCCCCTTTAGGCAAAGGATATTCTTATTAATCTCATGTTTTTTTCTTTATTTGTATCTTATGGTTTCATGTTGACTGCCAGTGATAAGTTGTACCTGCACAGCTTCTTTTGTGCAGACTATACAGCATATCTAGTATTAAATTAGTACTAAATAAGCAATGTTGATACTATTTGTCATTAAACTACCTATGGTAGATTTTTTTATGTGTATTTTTATACCTACCTGTGGTTTATTATACAGTCTTAATATTAATTACATTTTTATAAAAAATTTACCCTTTGTCTCATCAGTACAAAGTATCAACTTTAATCACTATTCTCAGAAATTTACATTATGTATATTTTAAGGTTTTAGAATATTAGTGATAGTGACATTCCTAATCACTAAATATTGTTGGTAAAGTTAGTTAAATTAGACTTGCTTGCAATGCCTGCTAATAAATATCGAAATAGTTTTTCTATAAGTAGCTGGACTGATAATAATTTTGATTATTTAGATTTTGATTTATGTAACTACTTATTACAATAACATTTTATTAAAAAAAGAAGTAAGAATTTTCAGTTCACTTAATATTCTGTAAATAAGTATGAGTGCACATTTGCTTATTGGTATGTAACCTTGTATCATGTATTGTGTTACTGTTGGTAATTCCAAAAGGGTAAAGGAAATGAAAGTATGTAATAAAATGAGTATGACTAATATCTTTTGTAGCTAGTATATGACTGTGTATTTGCTCCGTGGTCGGAAGTATATCAAAAGGAAGTAGAACTAAATGGTTTTTTTTTCTAGTGATTTGAATATATTTTTAAGCTTCCAATATGAAAATAGAATCTGTTTCAATTTATTATAGCTATTGTACAATGTAGCCAACATGAATAAAATGGTTATATTAAAGAATTCGGTTTCCAATCTCTCTCTCATCAAATGCAGACCTTTCTTAGATAGGTCTAGGATGTGTTCTCTGAAAATGTTTTGGACAAGATTTATAGTTCATGCTATTGACTATACTAATATTATTTTAGGCATTCAAAAATAGTGTAATATACACAAATTAGTTGTTTTATTTTTAAATTTTACAGAATCTATCATTAGACGAAGCCGTTAAAGAACACTTGAATGGTAATGATAAGTGTAACATGGACAGTTTGGGCTTTGGATTCAATGTTGGCATTGAACCTGATAAAGTCAAGGATACTGGTCTCATACAAGACTTTGAGAGAATACAAAAAGACACAACAGACTTCTGTAATATACAGGTATGTGTTGTTTTTCTATATGATGTCATGGTAGGATTAGTGACCCCTCTATGCTAGGAGTTATGCAAAACAAACAAAAAATTTATGAATTTTCAGATGTTTTTGATGATGATTTTAAAACACTCTTATTACATGTATTAGTGGTGCAATGAGTGAAGTTGAGATAGCATAATAGTGTTTGTTTACCAGTCAACAATTAATAATATACTAGAGATCGTGTGGTGGTCGAATTTCGACCATGGTTTTTTTCATTGGTCAATATTACTTGACCTGTCATTGTATAGACTTTTGTACCAAGACAGGTCAAAATATTACTGGACACTCATAGCTGTATGTACCCGTTTGTGCATTTTTTTTAACTTTGTAGCAAATATTGTTCCAAAATTTTAGCTCGTCACTTCTTCTCTGTATAAACTATAAGTGTGCGAAATTTCATACTCCTCCGTCCGCCCAATTTTCGTAAAAAGGGATCCAAAGTTTTCGCTTCACATATTAACATATAGATTATGTCAACCTACCAGTATGTTTTATAATATGTAGTGATCATGACTTAAGCACATTGAATTCGGTTAATACTTTTTTTGTAAAGTTCACTATTGAAGTGGAGTTAGTGTTAGCATTTATTTATCTCAGGGTGGTGATGTAGGATGTTTGGAATGTTGTTGTAGTTGAGTATCACTCAACTATTGTTGTGATCTACTCTTTCTTTAGCTAGACTCTAATACATTTTTTCTACATTGTTATGATATCTGTGTTGGTTTTAATCAGCCAGCCGCTGTGAGGTCTTTTTCAATGGATTCTGTATGGATTCTGTTCGTTTCTTAAAAAGGTTATTTGACCAGGTAGAGAGTCAGTCACTTGATAATTTACCTAAAGGAATATATTGCCAAAAGTCAATAATCCGATTAGGTTAAATCTGGTGTACATATGACAATGAGATGCTGAACAATTGCCTGGACGCATAAACCTATCCTCGCTAACCTCTACATTCTGCGAACTTCTCTCTCCTCGTAGTTGTAAATTAATTAGAATTGAAGGTAAGAAGTACTAATATTTTTTAATAATAATATATTTACAGGTGTTCCAGACACATCAAGATACAAATCCTTTTGCTATAGAAGCTAATGATGACCTATTTGAAAGGTTGAAAAACAAAGAAAGAGATCCAATGAGTATGAGCTTCTATCAAGAGAAAGATGACGATACTTGTGAAAGGATTGTTAAAAATGAATCAACTGTTGATCTTAATGCTGTTCAGCCACTGCCTGACAGTGATGATGAAGAAATACAAGCAAATGGTGTCCACGATGATGATAAGGAAAAACATCAGTCCAGAACAGCACAGAGATTTATTTGAAACAGAAAGAGATATTCAAGAACCTAATAACGATATTATCAGATTTGACGACAGATCGAGTGGTCTCGTGCAAAATGTCGATAACTTTGATCAGGGTGATAACTTTGTAGATTATAATGTTACTAGTTCCAATAATATTGAAAGCTATTCAAATATGGAATTTGAATCTAATAACATTACTCAAGAAACAGTATTACAGACTGATACCCCTGAATCTCACAAACTTCTATTTGAACAAATACCTGAAATACCTGATGGTAAGAGCTCAGAATTAGGATTTACTAATGATGAAATTCAAGATCCATCAGAGAGTGAGAAGGAAATTCGACCTTTCACACCTCAAGATGAAATATCGCAAGACATAGAAATGGAAAGTAAACTCGAAGACTCACCATGCATTGAGACTGCACCTCAGCTCTGTATGGATCCTAATGACGGTGACGAAGAAATAGAATCTCCCCATTTGATGGAATCAGATCAGGTAGTGTCTCCTATGCCTTCTGATGTTCAGGATGTTGACTTCGTTGATGAGCATGCTTCATCTCCAGCACCAGGCACAGGTGAGGACATTAAACTTGCAGAAAATGTTGATTTGCATTATGAGGATGAAACTGATGTTGATCTAGTTTGTGAGATTAATGAGAATGTTGAGTTTGAAGCAGTGCTTGAGACTCCTTCAATAAAACTTGATACGGAACATCTAACAGAAGCACCAGAAGCTATAGATGCTGTCGAAGATGAGCTGGTGGCAGAATCTCCTCTCCCTTCAAAATCACCCCTTCTGCCAGAGAGTAGTATTCCAGGTGAATCTCCATTGCCGACGGAATCACCACTTCCTATTGAGTCTCCTATTCCAAAAGAGTCACAGTTACCAGTAGATGATTTATTGCCTCGGGACTCGCCATTGCCGGCTGAGCTGTCTCTACCTAGTGAATCTCCGTTACCCGAAGACTCGCTGCAACAGGCCGAGATCATACCAGTGGCTACGTCTCCCTTACCCAAGGAGTCACCTCTTCCTATTCCGACGACAGAGTCGATACTACCAGTTGAAGAGAAGTTTGTGCTGAGGTTTTGTTAGATACTGAAACATCAATGCCGGCCGCGTCACCTGTACCCGTTCAGATCACATTATCACCAGCACCAGAAGAGTCCGAGCTACTTCGTGAATCCCCGCTTCCGATTGATTCTCCGAAGCCGACAGAAGCATCGTTACCAAGGCAGTCGCCGATGCCTACGGAATCCCCCTTGCCAGATGCAATGCTATCAAGACAGTCCCCTGAGCCCATTGAATCGCAGTTGCCTGTTGACGCATCGCTACCAAGACAGTCTCCGATGCCCATAGCATCCCCTTTGCCTACGGATGCGTCACTACCAACACAGTCGCCGGTGCCTACAGAATCCCCCCTCTTGCCGGTAGACTCTCCGGTGCCCTTAGAATCGCCATTGCCGATCGACACATCGCTAACGAGACAGTCTCCGATGCCGACGGAATCTCCCCAGCCAACGGATCTACAGGCGGCATCTCAGCAGTCATAGAATTCCAGACACCGAATTCGCCAATACCCACAGAATCACAGATGCTAACAGAACCCTTAATATCGAGCGCATCCCCGCTTGCGGTTGTGGCAGAACCAACTGAACAACAATCTCCAGAACCACAGTTGAGTACACCCGCACCCGCTGACAGTCCCGCACCGACTGCCGTTTCGCCTTTACCCGCCGATGTACCACTACCCGGAGAATCGCCTTTACCTGTTGATGAACCTGCAGTACCGTCGCCGTCAGAGTCTGCGGTACCGCTGTCAGACCCTGCACCTCAGATAGATCTCGCCGACCATGAACTAATGGCACTACGTTCCGCCACACCCGCAGAACTACCGCGTGCCGAAACCGCTACTCCCGAATGCGCTTCGCCATCGCCCTTCGGCGAGATCGAGGCTCGCCTGGCGCCTGACGTGTCGTCCGAACGGGCACCCTCAGCTACAGTCGCGGTCGCACCTGCGCCCGACCTCCTCCCTGACGAGCCCGTTCAGCAGTCCCGCAATGAGCTCGTAACCGACGTCGATATCGGCATTCCCGAATCGCGAGCACAGGAAATTTGTGTGCCTGTCACCAATGAGATTCAACTCGAAGAAGCTGTGCAACCGCCGGCTGCGGCTACTCCTCCTCCGACACCAGCAGTAGAGCCACCCGTACCCGCCACTGACGCTGCGTTACTCAATGAAACTCCCATTGCGGCTGATGCGTCTCAGG
>OY982564.1:6789409-6943496 GCA_963859945.1 Euplagia quadripunctaria | reverse complement strand
CGCCCCGCCCCGCGCCCCACACCCCGAGTGCCGGCCCCGGCAGCGGCCACTAAGTGAGTTTGGCAATTTATTATAATATCAGAAACTGATTTTCTAATGAATAAAAAATTCATGACCAGTGGTACTAACCCTTTACTAAACTTTTACCATCTTATTACAAAATTATCAACATGAGAATAAGTTTAAACTATAATTTTACACTGTTTTTTAATGATTTAAACCTAATACATTCCTCACTATGTGTTTTGAATGATACTTTAACATCGACGCTTTGAACTTCATTGTACAATGTTTATTTATCTAACACAGTATGGTAAGATCTGACGCCATAAGACATGTGAGAAAACTATATCATGGAAACCATTAGTGCAAATTGCTTATAGGAATTCCGAAAACTGTCTTTAACAGATGTTGGAAAAATGCACTATAACATTTTTGAACACTATAATATACAGGTGTTGATAATTTTTGATAAAGAAATTTTATTTTGAAACAAATTATCAAAAAATATAATATTAAGTTCTTAGATCTTTTCCCTGTACCTCTTATTACTGATTATATTTTTTGCAATTTCCTAAAATAACCAAACAATTTACAACATTAACTCTTATAGTGGATTTGGTCTAAGTCCTAGTTAGAAGAAATCCACTACGAGTTACTGTACTTGACTCTTGATTATTCTAGTCAGGTTTATTCAATAGAACAGCCATTTTATAGTGATTGTTATACACATAGGCCGAGCGCCCCGAAGCCGTTGCCCCGAGCAGCGCCTCTGGACAAACAAAGCAAAGACCTCGCCAACAAACGCATTACAGCCAAGGCCGCGCCACCCAGAACTGCCATCTCAAAGGTATGTTATTTCATTGGAATCTTTTCACATTGAAGTTCATATGTGTCCGTGATAGTCCAGGATATAGTATACAATAGATTACACTTGAAAATTTAAATTTATTACAATTATATGCTACTACCTAATGCTGTAAATGTTATTATTAGGGATTGAAATGTAAGGGTTGATCAGGCATAAACCAGAACCGCAAAAGAGGTTATTAAAATAATTGGGTTGCTGTTCATAATTTTGTTTTTAAAATAAAATTATTTAATGCAATTAGTACTAGTATCTTCTAAATAAAGAAGTTGTAATGGACTACTAGCAGCGACCCGCGGTTTCACCCGTGTAAGTCCCGATCCCGTGGTAATATCGGGATAAAAAGTAGCCAATATGTTAATCCAGGTCTCCAGCTATCTACATACCAAATTTCATCGCAATCGGCTCAGTAGTTTTGGCGTGAAAGAGTAACAAAACATCCATACATACATACATCCTCACAAACTTTCACGTTTATAATATTAGTAGGATGAGTTGGACATACTTATAAGAGATGAAACGGATATCAGGCTAAATTTACTATCCAGTAGTGGGTAGTAAATTTTTTATGAAATAATTTTCACAATAATTGATAGCTGTTTAGTCGGATATCCGGTATCCGCCCAAACAGCTATCATTTTCATGTCTAATACTTACACTCAATTTTATTCAAGAACTACAGTCAACCGAATAATAAGTAAACTCTTATTGCCACATTCATGTCCATTTATTTATCTGGAGAAGCGGAGAAGTATAATTTGTTGGTTCAAACAATTTTCAATCAAATCAATTTTTTTGTTAAGAATCTCTGTCTTATAACTCATATAGGATTTAGTTATGTTATTATAATAATTAATATAATAATTGAAATGATCAGTAGGTCTTTTTAAAAGTAGTTTACTCACAGACATTAAACTAATATTAGGTACAGGCCCCTCTCCTCAACTATATATTTGTTTATACTGCCCCCACCCCACCCCACCAACGCAATCGTTATAAAAGCAGAGTCAATTAGGTACAGAGTAAAGTACATGACTGGCCTGTTGGTCTAGTGGTTAATGGCCCTGACTGCTGAGCCAGAGGTCGTGGGTTCGATTCCCACCCAGGACAAATAATTGTGTGATGAGCATGATCGTTTGTTCTGTGTCTAGGTGTAATTTATCTATAATATGTATGTATTTAGAAATATATAAGTATGTTTATCAGCAGTCTGGTTACCATAGTACAGGCTCTGCCTAGTTTGGGATCAGACGGCCGTGTGTGAGATGTGTGAAAAAAAAAAAAATAATAATATGAATGTCCCGCAGACGGCAGCCCTGGCCGTGAAGAAGGCCGTGCCCAAGCGGCGGCCCGTGGCGCTGGCCAATGGCGAGGCGCTGGAGGCGCTGAAGGCGCCGCCCAGCCCGCCGCCCGCCGACAACGCGCTGTTACCCGACGTCATCGCGTAGGCGAGATACACACGATTCCGATTCCTATTATTTCCGCTTGAATTTTGTGATTTTCTATAAGTGTATGATAGTTTTAACGCCGCTAGTTGCGGCGAGTCGTTAGGTGCGGGACGGAGCTCCCAGTTTTATATTATAAAGTCGCTTTTTATAGACGTGTACGTTGCCGGTTCGTTGTCGCGGAGTCGCGCGGGCGCGCGGCCGCGCGTCCTCGCGCGGTTCGGCCGCGCGCTCTCCGCCTCCGGCTTTACGGTTATTATCCATTATAATGATTATAAGTCTGTTTTAGAATTTTATATTACCAACGAATGATTGATTAAATCTGGCTTTTAATTTATTTTCTTTGTATAACCGTATTATTTAAATAAAAATGTGAGGAAGGACTGACAAATTGTTTTATTTATAAATAAATTTAGAACTATGCCGATAATACAGTGAGATCGATATTAATATACCTAATATGCAATACGATTGGAATAAATAACATTGTGTACTTATTGCTAACTGCATATAAAATTTTCAATATTCGTGTATACTTAAAATATGGTGTTACAAAGAAAACTGGAACATAGTATATTATGGAAATAAATGTTTATCACCCTTTTATGTTCTTTTTTTTCACAAACTATATTTATAATAAATTTTTAAAAATAAAAGTTAAATCTCCAAATGCGGAAAACGCAGGTCTGTGTCTCGTAGATTGTCTGCGATCCATTGCTCTGCATGTTGTGTCATCTCTTCGTCAAAGTAGTCTCGCCAACCACCAGCCTTACCTTAAAAGAGCGTTTAAATGTTAATGTAGTGCCGTAACTCATTTACCCTTTGACTGCCAAAGCGGAAATGCATCGGCGTGTCCTCCACACCATGCCGTAAATATACCTCAAATATACAAAAATCAAGGATTCCAAGATCGTATCGATACAATAATATATATTCTTAAATAGTAACGAAACAATTATTTCCGAGTTATGTAAGAGAAGACAAGAATAACAATATAATTCACATATTTCAAATTAGTCATAGCTGTAGTCACGTTCGTGACGTCGACGCTGCTGCTTATCAGTGTTTTATTTAAATTTTTATTTATTTTATTTTATTTGGATCTCCAACAAGAAATACACATGACATGCTAGTTTAACAGTGAATACAATTTTGTTTTGTGCTTCCTCAATTATAGGAGAGCACAATATGGACATTACAAAAATAGTTTGATTACAAACAGTGGCAACAAAATGGCCTTTATAGATAAAAAAAATATTACAAGAATTAGTTGTTCAAAAGTAGTGAATTTGTAGTAGGTTGTATATATTTAGATCGTAGATATAAATCCTTAATCTCGCATTAGTTGTATTGTGTTAAGTTTATACAGAAAGAGGTTACCTATTGTAAGTTTTTCGCGTAGCTCAAACTAACACGCTGTATTTGATTTCGATTTTTTTTATTTAGTCTGGCTATTAAAGATGTCTATGTCCCCCGAAGGAACTGAAATAGTGTTATATTCGTGAGTCATCCTAGCAATTTTATTCGTGTTTGCTTCTCTAAATTCGTTCGGCCCAGTAGAACCTTAAATAGCGGGCAAGGGTAGCGTTAATTGGAATGAACGAAGAGGGACTGACGAAAGTTCTAGATTCATTGTTTAACATAATATTTTTTTTATAAATGTTGAACCTAATGAACCTAAAAATCATGTAATTAGGTTTAGTAGGATTTTAAGGAGTCATTTGAAAAAATATATACAAAAAACGCGTTAGATGTCTTCGGGACACCCGTGTACCCGGTTGGAACGAAATTCCTTTCGCTATAGGCATAGGTAGGGTAGGTACATCGTGTTAGTTTCGTCGCGAAGAACTTACTTCTCTCTTTCTTTCTTCTACTGATCTCTCGTCTTTCTGTGGATACTTATCATTGCAAAAGTCAGTTCATCACAAAAATACGAAAGTATGGATTTACAGTAAAAGTGTATAAAATTAAGGATGTTCTTATTATATTAAATCATTGCCGTATTTTCCCTACAAATTAAATTCAAAACTGAGTACCTACCCCAAAGGGGACTGAATGACATCGACCATTCACGTAATTTAAAATTGTGATACAATAAAAAAAACTAATTTATATATTGATGGAAAAAAATAAAAGTAATAAGCTCCAGAACAGCTATGGGCCCCTTCACACTAGCGTTTGTTCAGCGTAGGCGTTCGATGAACGTATGAACAGCGCAGACGCGGCGGCTTCTCTGACAGGGCACATGAGTAAGTTGCGCGACTTACTGCGTTTTATTTTATCGTTTTCGCACTAATCTTCTTTTTAAAAGCAAAGCCATCAATAGAGCTTCCTCTTCGGAATCCATTTTGTCCACGATAATACCGAAACGACAACGAAATTGTATGACGTCTGCGCCGCAGCGTTCAATTTACTGCAGAGGAAACGCCGTGACATCGCGACGCACGCGTTGCGTTATAGCGGCGTCTGCGCATACGTTCAGCGCTCGCCTACGCTGGACAAACGCTAGTGTGAAGGGGCCCTATGTGTCATTCAAAATAAAAATGCCCCAGCAGTATAATATGTATACCATATAACAGGTCGGTATAGGTCATTATGGGTATTATCGGAATTGAAGGTCCGATAGATGGGGATTTTCACTTGCCACAAAACAAAGGTTTCCTTTATTATCTACTTGGTAAAGAACAACTTGGAAAGACAATTTTTAAATCATTGCCGTTATTTTAGCGGTGGCCGATTGCAATAGTAATCTTTATTATCTATGTGGTAAAGATATTTTTTAAAATCGCTGCAGTGATTTTACCGGGGACTGATTGCAATAGTGATGTAGGGCACCAGCCCTACATCACTATTGCAAACGCATTGCAAACCAAACGACATTACCACTACCAAGTGGTAGTGTCGTTTGGCAACCAATAAAAAATTGAAATTTTTTAATTTAGCCCCGATTAGATTGAAAAGTTTACAATTTACTTGGTAATCGATTTATTATGTGTGGAAGCAGAATTCAAATCTGTTGTAGTGTACTTGCTAAAGTGAGGTAAAGTTGGTACCGTATCGTAACAAAATGGATTTAACGTACCTTTTCTAATAAATGATTGTTCTCCTGTGATGAGAATGCCCAGCTCTTTCATTACGTCATAGTTTACAGATTTGTTGTTCTTAAAATTGTCGATGCTGAGATGATCGCACAGGCGTTCTATTTGTTCATCCGAGAACTCCTTGCCGAAAAACTTAATTACGCGCCGTAGTGACGCTGGCAAGTCCTGCAAATATATGTAAGTATTTAATTTTATTTGGAGGAAACAAGTCACAGCAAATTTTTATACGATTTAGATCCCCCAACCGTTGAATGAACCCTAAACCCTTGTGGTTAGACGGCGTTAACAGCATAGTTCTGTTTGGTGAGTAAGGTTACGAGAGTTCTTTAGAAGGGGGATATGATTGGCAACATCTGAGTGTTCATAGGCACCGGTAATGGCTTGTCAGCAGGAATGCCGGTGACCCTTATCTGCTAACGTTATTTAGAAAAAATGTTTAATTAAATTGTTGAACTACCGGTTTTGATTTATAAACAACAAAAATAGTGTAAGAAACAAAAGTAATTTCATTAATTTGAACATCAACTAAACACTTATGTGAATGCCTTTTTTTAAGAACGACAATGTAAATTTCTGTATTTTGTAATCATGTGACGTTATAAAAATTTCTAACCTTAGACAGTTCTTCATAAAACAAGAACAACATGTTTGGATGGTCCCTTTTCTCCCAAGCTTCTTTTACATGCTCGAAGTAAGGTGTCCAGTGATCTACAACAACAACAAGATTTAATAGGTATTAATCATAAAATAAGATTTTAGTACCTATTACACAAAACAAGGCTTATCATAGCACTCTGCCCAAATATATATATACCTACTATACTATACTATATATATATACCTACTATGTTTTCACATAGGTTTCTTAATAGTTTCTGTAAGGTATGTAAAGTAAGTAAAAATGTATGCGGTACGTTAGGATTAGGTATTCACCAAATGTAGTATGATTTAGTTATCTAAATGGGCCGTGTGAAAATAGTCATATGACATCGATACATTGTAACATGTTCACTTAGGTCGGATGTCTCCGACCCGAGTTATTATTCGTTAACGTTTTGTTTCGACACGTTATCAGGGTGTATTAATCTATAAGTTATCGAATAAATCCGATTATACTCAAGTTGTTTTTCTAAATTGAAGAACTTGATCCTGCAGTAGGTAGTACACATATTGGCCGAGAGGGTATAACTTGAAGCAGCTTCTTTTTACGAAAGGTATCTTCCATTGTTAATGCTAAGCGTTGATGATAAATGAACAACAGTGTCTGACTCACGGAGATTCTGAACAAAAAAATTCCAATAAGTTTTGAAGTCGCCATTGTAGCCCTGTGTCCGCATCAGCCTGTTGAGATGGTAGAATGAGACCGCGACATCTCTGGGGTCTCGTGCTACGTAGATCATTTTGGCAGTGTCGAGTAACATGGGCGGGAGGAGTGATAGTGGCATATGCGACTTGACAAATCGTGGAGACGGGATGTTGGACAGTTGTTCTGTTCCTGGCTGGACAACAAACTCTAAAAGCTTTAGTTTCTCTTCACTGTGACTGTTCTCTTCTATGAATTTCACTTTGTTTGTTGGATGGACGCAAATAGAAAACCTGCAATGTAAATGTAGTTAATGTCACATTCAGAAATAAAGGCCATAAAAAAAATAACAATGAACTTTACTTCCGTGTACTGTTAACGGCTGAGAGGCCTTTTAATAAATATGCCGTTACGTAACATACAATACAAAGGTTAACTTTCAAAAGTAACAGACTTGACTTACTCTAAAAAGGGATAGCGTTCAGTGAGCGGTATAGCATTAGATTTTTCATAATCCAAATCATTGGCTACCATCCATACCAATTCTTGAGTCCAAGTCGTGCCTGCAACCGATGAGTTCATCAGAAAATTAACATCTACAGTACATTGCAGTCTGAAATAACAATTTTTTCAACATGCAATGTCTTCCAACTACCTAGGTACATAGATTCTGATACTGTTTCTGGTGATTCCATCAATTATAAGGATGTAAATATTTGCTCTGATGGAAGTAGCAATGGCACCCTTATAATAAAAAAATGACTAAGTACTTTCTATGTGTGGTGGATATTTAGCAACTTAATTTTTTTTTATTGTTTTCTTTATAAGGAGGTCGGTTGCTGTTTTATTTAGGTTCATATAAGATTGGTGAACTGATAGTATTAATACATAGTATACGTTATATTGTTATCTGCAAGTAACTTTATTGATCAATAGTTATGCTTATGACTTACTAGCAGCGCTCCGCGTTTTCACCCGCATAAGTATCGATCCCGTGGGAATATCGGAATAAAAAGTAGCTTATACGTTAATCCAGGTCTCAAGCTATCTACATACCAAGTTTCATCGTAATCAGTTCAGTGGTTTTTGCGTGAAAGAGTAACAAACATCCATCCGTCCATCCAAACTTTCACATTTATAATATTAGTGGGATAGTGGGATGGTTGTTTGCTAACATAGTACACACGTACGTTGCACACAAGTACTTTAAATTTTTTATATGCAAATGAAAAATGTACCTGATCGTGGGTAACTGGTGACAAATATGTCGGACGGCCTTATCGGCATGTTGTAGATATTAGCCGCTTCTTGTCGATATTTTTGTGGAAAGAAATAGCCTTTAGGGCCAACTCGGACGAAACTATTAAACTCGCCTGTAACATGAAACAAATAGATATCCAATGACCACCATCTAAAAATAAAAAACGGAATAATAATAAGCATTCCTTTTCTTTTACAATGGAAAAATTGTTTTTACGTTCGGTTGCTATTAACGCGTGGTTTTTAAACTATAATTTAATTCAAATTTAAATAAATTTACTTCAATGTACATCAATCCTATAATAAATAAGTATATAAATATACAAAAACATTTAAATCGGACCAATGTTCAAAAAGTTATGCATTGTAGGTTCAATAAATATAAGGGCATATTTTCAGGGAGAAAATTGTAGTATTATACTTAGTATACTAGTGTAAAGTAAGGTAAATGTCCTTTATTTTGCCACCTTAAGGCCCTCACGACTTTTAGATTTTTAATATAGGTATTCCTAAACATCATATTAGTTCAAAAGATTTTATTAAATGAAAGTGTGTATTCTAAGAGTACCTAATTAATTGCAAGAACGATGTCATTTAAATTCGAACTATATTTTTTATTAATTTAACATAATAAAGTTGAACCCTATTTCGTTGTATAATTTTGCATTGTTCATAAGTTCGTGAAGTCGTGGCCCCTATTTCGGGGTTAAGGTCATTACAGTGTTATAATAAGTCATTTTATTTTTAATTATGAAAACAATACTTATAGACGCTTAATTAAAGATTTTTAAAGCCAAAAATTTGTATTTAAGCATTACGTTTAAATGTTTATGTAGGCATTTAAAATATAAAATACCTACAACATATAAAGTATAAAAATAATAATAATTTGACACATCTCACACACGGCCGTCTGATCTCAAACTAGGCAGAGCCTGTACTATGGTAACCAGTCTGCTGATAAACATACTTATATATGTCTAAATACAAACATATCATAGATAAATTACACCCAGACACAGAACAAATGATCATGCTCATCACACAATTATTTTTCGTGGGTGGGAATCGAACTCACGACCTCTGGCTTAGCAGTCAGGGTCACTAACCACTAGACCAACAGTAAATAGAACACACAAAACCAATGAAATATTGGTTAAAGACTAGTCAACGATTATAAATCCTACAATATCTCCAAAACAATTAAAAAAAACCTGTCAAAAAAGAAAAGGAGAAATAAACTAACATTCTTGAAGACTAATCGAATCAAAAACCAGATTAGAGTATAATCGCAGATTACTA
Organism: Euplagia quadripunctaria; assembly: GCA_963859945.1. Lineage (NCBI taxonomy): Eukaryota > Metazoa > Arthropoda > Insecta > Lepidoptera > Erebidae > Euplagia > Euplagia quadripunctaria. The sequence goes on along the minus strand of OY982564.1, from coordinate 6,934,217 downwards.
AATAGTTACTGCTTAACAGATAAATTACACCCTATAAAAATGTCCATACCTACCGTTTTAATTGCCTACTCTTTCCGGGTGCCGACCGCTGCTTGAGAAAATGAATTTAAATCTTCTAAGCACGGTTATTATTGCCTCGCAATAGTGCATGGCCGCGTGGCCGTAAATGAGTGTAGGGTTACCTCTTTTGATGTAGTATGCAATATGTTTTATTGTATAAAAAATCCTAAACGTGTTTTATTAAATCTCGATTATTAATCTTTATGGTCCAAAATATTCAAAACTACGTTTTCTGTACTTTAAAATAAAAGCGAGCGTGCGCGGTGCAGCTGTCGGCATTTCGGCAATCCACTGCGCGTGACTGTACATCGAGTGACACAGGCCAGCTATAATCATCACTATCACTTCATATTATAATAAAAGTCCCTAGCTGCGTCTGTCTGTTCGGTCGCGATAAACTAAAAAACTACTGAACGGATTTTCAAGCGGTTTTCACTAATAGACAGAGTGATTCATGAAGAAGGTTTAGGTGTATAATTTGTTAAGATTTTGTGTAAATTGATTGAAATATGTTGATGATTGTTGAAGATGTCTCTACTACCAGTGCGAAGCAACCCTCCCCGTTGATAGTCATTAATAAAATTAAAAAAACTGTCAGTCGTAGGACGTCAGAAGTAAAAACACACACATCTGTATATGTGTATCTGAGCGGGACGGTCACGCGAGTTCAGTGCTTTTTTCCCCATACCAAAAGTGCCCACCGTGCGTTAAAGAAGTTTTCACTTCAAAAAACGTGAAATCTAAATTATTGGAACCATTTCCGGATATTTCAAGAAGAAGAATCAATACGTGTCTACGACAGAATAAACGCCTCTTTCATTCAGTAAGCTTAAAATTTTCTTTCAACATCTTCGCAATTGTATGTTAGGATGTCGACTTTTACCTAAGCCAGAAATTAAGCCGATGAGTTTCAATGATCATCATCTTTCTCTTACCCGGTTCCGCTTACATTAACCTCAACTCACTCTACCAACATACATTTAGTCATAACCAACTTAGGGACAACTAATAAAACTTGATTTTCTTTTTTCGTACTATTTGTTGTTAGGAATTATCGCACTTTAGTTAATAGGTATTATCAAATTATGCAGGTATGCAATATTTGATATCCTCATTCAATTTAAAAGAACTTTAGTGAAGAAAATGTAATGCCAAATTTAGCTCAAAACCAACTTAATTATTTAAATTATTAATTCGAATTTCATATATAAATGAACAAGTTACAAAATAGTGCCTAGAATATCCTTACTTCGGCAGTATCACCGTACTACGGGAGTAGATTTTTGGCGATTATAAATGAATTCAATCCTCGAACATAACTCTTCCCAATGTCAAATTAATTCTTAAGGGATCTCTAAATAGAATATCTGATAAAAGATTTCAGAAGTTATATTCTGATATGCTTAAGTTTCTCTTTCACCGAGCTTACGAAATGCGACTGCCAACAGTGGCGTAACTATACCATCCGAGGCCCGTGGCTAATTCATCGGATGTGGCACAAGTTCACTCTTGGTGCCTCGTGTGCTTAGGGCCTTGGTGTCGGGGCTGTAGGCCCCCTAGGGCCATGGGCCTGTGCCATTTTGCCCGCTCTGCCACCCTATTGTTACGCCACTGACTGCCAACCTTACGCTCTAAAGCAGTGCACTGCACGCCCACCGCACAGTTATTCGCGACTGTCAGACTGTTTCGATTGTCACACCGATCTTATTTAAACATGTGTCGGTACTTGGTTTTTTTACATACTAAAGTATTAATAATAGATATTTAATACTAAGTTATAATTCAAATTAGTAACATTTCAGTTTCTTTCCGCTAGGAACAAAAACTTACGAACTAATTATCACGAATTAAGGCCCGTTTACCTTATACTAAATTTTATACCATTAGATAGTTGTTACACCACCGTTTATATTTTTATTAGTAATAAATTGAGTATTGGGTTTTTAATATATAATTAAAAACAATTATGAAGCAGTTGAGTAGACAATATTGAAAACTAGCAACGATAACAACGATATATTATGTTTCATTGAACGTGTATCAATAAGTATTCAAGGGCCTTGATAAATAATAACAATAGCTGTAAAAAGGAGTTATAACGTGAGGAGAAATCAATTTAACTGGCCTTGCAAGCTGTTTCCGCAAATTGTATTCATTATTGTCAATTATACAATTACAATAACCTTTAATAACTTGAGTTTTATTGATACGTAAAATTTTATGTGTTTTTAATACTCTCAAAATATGTTTTTATTTAATATTCAGAAGCTCTCTTGCCTCGGAAATGTGAATGTGTGACATCCTAGCTTACATGGGCGTAACAGTAATCATTTTTATAGCTGGAGTACAATATTCTAAATCGAAAATTGAAAGAGATCTATACATGACTAGCACCGAGGGTTCCGTAAGCAAATAAACTTGTATGCAGATATTTCGAAGATTTTTGCCCGTTTTTGGAACGAAGTTCCTTATGGGGCGTTGCGGAGGGGTACCGTAGCCGGCAAAAAACGTCCATAACGTAAGATTTTTATGTATAGTCTATGTATGATGGCTATACAATGTCTAATGTATAGTCTACGTGATGATTGTTATTATTAATATTATATATTTTTATAAATCATTGTAGATAAAATAAAGGTGTTAAGATAATTTTGTAAAGTAATTTTTTTTATTTTTATCGATAAAAAAATCATAATAAAAATGTATACCCGAATAATTATTTTCTTCATACCTCGAATAGAACTTGAAATTAATATTTTTATAATAAGGAACTTCGTTCCTATCTGGTGTCTCATGACACCACACAGTTTTTTTTTTCCGAAAGACAAACTTACCTTGCCGTTGTAAAAATACTCTCCCATAAATCGATATAAGTCACAGACAATTTTCCTAGTTGGAAAATTAACAAATACGTTGTAAATACCCATACGTTTATAAATAATCGTAGGTAGTGAATATATTTTTATGTTATAATAACAAATAATGACTTTCGGATTTTTTCCTTTACTTGTGCTGTGAGACCTTCTACCAAATTTCATGACTCTAGGTCAATGAGAAATACCCTATAGGTTTTTATATACCTACCTGGGAAATGTTAAAATTTGTTAAAAGCTAAGGCTTAAATGACCGTAACTTTTGAATGCGTTGACTTAGAAGCTAGATTTTTTTACAGCTTTCTAGATATTATTGTTCTCATCATACATTATAACGAGCGAATAGCAGCAGAACAACGCCAGCGAATTAACCTGGCGACTGTGGTGCACAGACTCACCCGAACCAAGCGCGATATATAATTCATGAACAATTAGTTTCGGCGCGGACGAAATGTCGGCTGATTTTGGCTGAATCCGAACCTTCGGTCGGTCACTCACAAATACTTACTAGTATCAATGAATATAATATTGCGTTTGTAATGTTTGCATGTGTAAATGCATAAAACGCTATTTTTAAAGCGTTTTTGCATATTTGAGGATATTTTTATTATTAGTGCTTATTTCAATAGTTAAATGTGTCACCGTCAATATTATTGCACAGAATAACACACTTCCGAGTTCACTGAAGGTGAGGTAGGGTATTAAATATTATTGTCCAATTTTGTTTATATTTAAGTAATGAATTTTCATTACCTATTATTTTTTCGTAGTCAGTGGTTTCTCCGATATCGAAATCATTTTCTTCCTCCCAATTTTCAAACTTCTTTACTTTCTGAGTAATCAGCTATCGGTGAAAAAATATTTTTGATCACGGAAACCTCAAGTACCTATTGCACCAGTATTTGCCACCAAATGATTCTTAACAAAATGGCAGATGTTTACGAACAAAGTGATCAATCCAGTAGCTTATAAGCTTTTTTCATCTTAGAGCGCTCTTGTTAGGTACTATGCGATTTAAAAAGGTCTCGAATAAGACGAAACTTATAGTAATCTCTCAGTAGAAATAGACTTATACTCTTTTTTAAAGCTTTACTTTGTTTTTTGGGATGTTTGCGAGTTTTTAAAAATATATTACATTATTATTTTTTTTCCAAAAAAGGTGGCAGGTATCAGAGACATTCTTCCTTTTTTATTTCCCGCCTCCTTTTATCATTTACTTAAAATGTAATGTCTTGGAAAAGCGAGATAATGATTTAGGTAGGTACTCGATATGAATCGATGTTTTAATTTAATTATTTATATAACTGTTTATTTAAGTTACTTTTTTGTTATAGGGGACAAACCTGATGGTAACTGAACCGACACAGGATTTAAACATGTTGTAAACTAGGTACTTAGCTAATGAAGGACTAAAGCACTCTAAATATTTGTTCTTTAGTAAATAATGTTCGCGTGGAAATGTTTCAAAGTTTCAAACAATTATGTTTACTCTATGATAATTTATATGTGTATGTCTCTAAAATTATGCTAAACAAAGCTAATAATAAATTAAATTTATTGTACGCCATTTAACGCGCGCCATTATGAGTGACACATTTTATTCAAAGGTACATCTTATACATATTTATAATCCTCCTCGCTAAAGAGCGATTTTTTTTATTTGATTGATGTACGAAATAGACCGAAGAGGACTTACCTAGGTTCATTTAATTTCTATACAAAAAAAAAAACGAAATGGTATTTGTTAAATTGTTGGTAAGAGCATCACTTGAGAATAGCTTCTTTAACAACCCAAACTAATACCAAAAATGTGATAGTAATCCAATGAGCAAAGGGACTCCACGTGTAGGAAGAAATTGTGCCGTATTTTATAGATACCTACAGACGCTTAACGAATACATAGGTTTCAAATTATTCCAATTAATAAAGAATGAGATCTCTTCGACTCTAGACCTCTTTCGACTTTCACTGAATCAACGAAGCTGTTGAGTTTTTCTGGAGACGATCGCTTCCCCTGGCCCTATAATCGGGTAATGTTAGTGCGTTACCAGCGTGTCCATTGATGTGAGGTAAATTGCTAGTAAACAATATCAGCGGTGACATTCGCTCATTGCCAACATTTTTCTTTTCATACCACGTCGGTTGCAAACAAGCATACAAGCATGATAAATGCTGAAGCCTATAAACGCTTGCAACTCTAAAACACACACTGCTTCCTTGAAGAACCCCATACTGTAGTCTCTCGGGAAAACCACGGCAGGGAGCCTATTCCCTCCCCATTGAACACTAACAACCCTACCCGCGGGGACGATTTCAATGCACGGTTTCATAGCCATTGCGTAGGAGCGAAGCAGGAGGAGGCCCTCCTGGCAACGGCCAAGAATGAGAAAGATGAACTCTAAGAAAAACCTGGGTTGTTCAAAAGAAGCTAAATAGATTGTTACAGCGCAGCAGTGTTGAAACCGTAGGAGTAACGAATATCTTATCTGTGCCGTAGGCCACAGAGGTCATTTTTCTTTTGGAGGAAGTGATGCTTGACAATGTGAATATGTGAAACTTTAACTTTCACAAAGAATTTTTCTAGCATCAAACTTTCATTTTTCATTAAAAAGTTTTGAATAATAAATAAGTAGGACTAATTTTGTACTACTTAATTAGCTACCTGTTATAATCATTTCATAGCATCGTAAATGTACCTATCTCTTGACCTTTTCGTTTACTCTACTTTTCAAATACTTCTATTGGTTGATCGAATTCGTAAAATACGCGTCTTCCTCTTTTAACTACTTTAGGGGGTGGAATAACTTTTAACAAATTTTCAAACATCTCATCTGACACATCAGATTCTACCAATTTAAATAATTTTTATAAAACTTTTTTTCTTCCCCTTGTACTGGCAGTAGACGAGGCTGGAGTCAGTGAACGAGATGTACTACTTAATTAGGTACCTATTGCTGTTATAATCATTTTATAGCATCGTAAATGTACCTATCTCTTGACCTACTTATAAATCTTGTTTACAACTTGTCTTATAATTGTCATTTTATGTTTCGTATTTTTTTCTAAAGTTATTGCCTGTTTAATGATAAAATATTGTAGCAGGCAATTAAGAGTTGGACATTAAGTAGCCATAGTCAAAAACTGCAGCAGCCTCCTAATTGGTCCAATGACCTGTGTCTTCATATCAGGTTTGGCCGATTTGGCTTTCGCTTGTTTATGTATATGTCGGTCGGTCAAACTGTTTCTTTTAAATTACTTAGAAAACTGTTTAATTTTTAGTCTTGGATAATTTTAGATTGGAGTTCTGGTCCTCCTAAAAAGGGAATGCTTTCTTGCGGCGTTATTTACTAACGGATTTTTACTATATTTGTTAAATAACAAGAAACGCTGTAAATAAAAAAAAAGAAACAAAACATAAAATGTCACCAGAATCGGTGCAGAGTCATGAGTACTGTGAATACATCATTATTAAAATTAAAGTATGCTCCTAAGTCGCTTAAATAAGAATGTTAGACTTAAAACTGTAAGTGTGTTAATGCCGAATATTTACGCGATACGAAAACAAAACCATTATTGGTAACATTCTGTCGAGTCCTTAATTACTAAATAGGCACAGCCGAAGAACGTAATAATCTTATTAGTTGCCCTCTACCCATCACTTGCGGTGTTCCCCAGGGAATTGTGCTTGGCCCTAGTCTCTTCTTGATATACATTAATGAGCTCTGGTAATTACACTTCACCAAACGGTAAAGTGCTTCATGCGGACGACACTGCACTGATATTCCAGGGCGAGGCTTGGGCTCAGGCACAGCTTTTGCGCTGAAGAAGAAATTCGTCAAACACTCCAGTGGCTAAACAAAAATTTACTTCACCTTTTTAATCAATACATCGAAACAGCTAAATATCAACAACCTCACTCTTAGAGTCCACACATGTAAGAACAAAAAATCTATGACATGCTCTTGTTTGTCGCTTGAAAAAAACGAATAACATTAAGTATCTCGGTATTCAACTCGATGCATCATTATCTTGGAATGGATAATTAGAGCTTCTATCAGCGCGAACTAGCAAGATGATTTGGATTTTTAAAAAGCTCAGAAATATACTGAAACCAACTCTGTTAAAAACAGTAATTATTTTGCTTTAGTCCAATCAGTAATTGATTACTGTATACCAGCTTGGGGTGGAGCATGCACAACAAGACTTATACTCTTTGAACGTGCACAAAGGTCATTGCTTAAGGTAATGCTAAGAAAACCCTTTCGATATCCAACATCTAATCTTTACTAAGAATGCAATGTTTTAACAGTAAGACAATTATTTGTTCTGCGTACTACACTTCATAAACACAAAGAGTTTACATATGATCCAACGAGCACATATTCTGCTCGTAGAAGAAACTACACCGCCTTTTTTAGACGGCAATCATGTTTTCTTGCACGTTAGGGTTATAATAAAATTAATTGATTGCCAAACAATTTTCCTAAAAACTCACACGTAGCCAACGGTATCATTAAAAATATTTAGCGAATCTAACCTATCATGATACAGAATCCCTTTTAAGTATCGTAAAGCAGCATACATCACACACACACACACACACACGCACACGCACACGCACACGCACACGCACACGCACACGCACACGCACACGCACACGCACACGCACACGCACACGCACACGCACACGCACACGTTTAGTTTATTATTTCTTATTTACCTTCATTTTTTTTATTCTACCTGTTATTATACCTGCCTGTATTTCGTATAATTTTGTCTAATTGAAACTTTAATCGCACGTGTCTACTTCAGAATGGCTGCGGGCTCCAGTCACGAAATATGAAATTAAATGGTCATTAATTTTTTTGTATCAGTACTAAACTATTTTTATACTGGTGTTTTGTGCTTATTAAAGGTATTATACTCAATAACGATCATTATTTGTGCATATTTCAATCGATTTCAGTTCATTGATTAATAGTAGAGTGACATTAATTGTGTTCAAGACCCGTGACGGCTAGCATGTTGTACTTATATAAAATAACTTAACTTTTTTTAACCGACATCAATAAAGGAGGTCAAGTATTTAACCCTATTACTCGTAAATCTGCGATTTATCAAAACCGACTGACTTAACTTAGGTAATTATTTAAGTAATGTACTTTACATGTCTCAAGAAGGTATTAGTATACATTCGGTTATCATTCTTCTTCAAAATCCTATGTACTTACAAAAACGTTCACTTTTTCCGGTGTAAAAGCCTCGTGGTGTCATCACCACCGACGCCACGACGCCGACGAAGCGAATTTATCGGAATTGAACCAATCAAAACCTCTGACACTCGACCGGGAGACGCGGTATACACACATATCGACTAAGCCACCGAACCTCGGCAGGTACGGGCAAGGATTTTTGCTGATCCCTTAAACTTGAGAGGAGCCCCGCTCGAGAACTTAGCGCAACACACGAACGCATCTCCTCCCGTGATCGGTGGCGGTGACCAGATTCGCTCGCGTGTACATATTTATATATTTTAGGCGGAACCCTAATTCTTTTTCCAAAACAAAAGTAGAATAATTTACTCCCCCCTAAAACATCAGCTATCTGCCTGTGGAAATCGGTTCACCCGTTCCAGAGATTAGCCGGAACAAACAGACAGACAGACAGACAAAAAATTTCAAAACTGATTTTTAGGCATAGGTATCGTGCAAATAACTATGAGCTTAAAAAAATATCATTTTGACATTACAAACAGACACTTCAATTTTATTTATTTGTATTGATAATAATAATGTTAACGCTTAAGGAATTTCACCTATTTCAAATGTGATACAGAAATATTTCTTCTGAACGTTATTCTGGAAAATTGTATCGACGGAATTCATAATAAAAAGTCTCCGGCATTTTTCTGTTTAACGAGTCTTTCGTTTCTTAGCATGTTTTTGTTAATTACGAATATAAATTCAGAAAATGAGACAGATTCAAAGTATTGACTGGCCTGTTGGTGTAGTGGTTAGTGACCATAACTGCTGAGCCAGAGGTCGTGGGTTCGATTCCCACCAAGGACAAATAATTGTGTGACGACATGATGATTTGTTCTGGGTCTGGATGTAATTTATGTATAACATGTATTTATTTAAAAATATATAAATGTTTATCAGCAGTCCAGTCAGGTTACCATAGTACAGGCTTTGCCTAGTTTGTGATCAGACGGCCGTGTGTGAGATGTGTCAAGTTGTTATTATTATTCCTCTTTATTCAACATAAAACTTATAAATTATATTTTTTTTTAATGGATAAAACAAAATATATATTTTAAAATATAAAAAAATAGTAAACCACTGACATCGAGTACAGGGACCAAGACACCGGTAGTTAGGGCACAGATTACTAAGTAGTTACTACGTAACAAGTAAATCACTACCTACAAAAATATCGACACCTACCGTTTTAATTGTCTACTTTTGTCGGGCTTTAAAATGTGTGTAGGGTTACCTCATCAATATTTTTTTTTATAAAATAATTACAATTGCTATATAAATTAAGTACTTAACGCTTATTTTTCTTTTCCAATGTTTTAGTACACAAAAATCCTACATGTGTTTTATTTTTGTGTAAAGATTAATAAACTTCCCTTCCCTTTTCTAAAATAACGATTATTAAACTGTATGAAGGAAAATATCTTATAAAAAGTTTTAATGAATAATTTGAGGGAAACAAAATATGTGCGATAGTTCATTTAATTCGGAATGACGTCTAGAAAGTGGTATCTTGAGCATTTATTAGCACATAAAAAATTGCAATCATTATTAACAAAATAAGATGAAAATTAAAATATTCAGGTTTTCGTTAACAATTCAAAAGCTATTAATATAAATTTCCTACAAAAAGTCCGGACTCCCGGAATTCTATATCCATTATTTAAAATTTTTATTCACCGCCGAAAATAGGTCTTTGCTGATTTGCTCTAGCTTTTGAGTTATTAACGGAAAACTGAATATCTTTATTTTTATCATATTTTGTTAAAACAATTGCAATTGTTTATGTACTAATAAATGCTCGAGATACCTTTTTCTAGACGTCATTCCGAATCGAATGGGCTATCGCTATCGCACATATTTTTAGGACCGGGAACAAGAATTAACACGTTTTTTAACTTGTTGACTGGACTACTAATATGTTTGTAGGTCGTTACTCTCTACGCCAAAACAACTAAGTAGGTAGGTATGTAAATATTTGGAGGAACTTGATATCTACTCTTAGGTATAGTTGGCACACTTATAATTTTGATTGCCCACTTTTGGTATAAATAAATAGTCGTAAAACCTCTATCCCTTTTAGTAAGTCTGTGACACTTACCTTCACATAAATCCACTTACCTTTAAAATATTCCAACAACTTTTTATTTGTTTCCGGTTCCACATCTTCAATTTCGAAAGGAAATTTCTTTTGGACATTCATGTTTACTTAACGTCTGACACTTTTAATATTATAAGTTATATTTATCTTTTCGAGTAACAAAAATATTTATAATTTTAATACGCAAAGAATTAAATGTTTCGCGGTAATCTGTGACGCCTGTGATGAAATTAGCACACACAAGTAACGGTCGTGGCAGTGTGCACGATACTGCGAGCGAACTACGACGGAACGAAGCGACTTGAGGAAATCAAACCAATTGCAATCTCCATAGAACTGATATTATTTCGAGCCTACTAAGTTAACCAATGGTGTTTAACTGGCCTGCTTATAAACATACAACTGGTTCTGCATTTCAAGCAGGTATTTATTATTTTTGTTCAAGGTAGGTAATATTGGTTTGAGTCAGAAGTGATTGTGCCAATTAAACAATTTCCTAGAGAGGTAGCCGGTGGCCCTCAGGATATTTTTTTTTATTAAATGTTCAATTTGCTGCTTAAAGACTGATGTTATCTGAAGTGTGGGTTGGCAGACTGACTTTGTTATTTAAAAGAAAAAATATCTTGACTTTTTTGGGTTCTGTTTCTCAATATATTAAAAAGAACCCTTACCTATAAGATCACTTTGTTGTCCATCTGTCTGTCTGAAGGTTTTCTGTCAAGACCATTTTTCTCAGGAATTCGTAAACGCATCAAGTTGAAATTAACATCAAATACTTGTCTGCGGTCTCTTGAAGCGTTAAAAAAATCATGCTTCTAAGTCCACGCAATCAAAAGATACGACCATTTAAACATTAGATTTAACCAAATTTGAATATTTCGCAAGTAAATCAAAACCTATAGGGTACTTCCCATTGATCTAGAATAAAATTAGGTAAGAAGCTAGGTCTCACAGCACAAGTAAACAAAAAATCCGGTATACTAATTACTTACCGGGGGACACAAGAACTTTGGGCCCCATTGGAAAGTACAAAACAGTAAATGACTAAAAAACAATTATTTTTATGATTTTGTATTTAGTTATTAACTATGGTTAATGAATACCAATCAAATAGAAATAAAACATATTTTAATACGTATTGGCAAAAGGCTTTTTTGAGTATTCCAACAAGAATAACATATTGATAATTTTTCTATTAGAAAGACCAACCGTCTTTCTCTCCGTTATAATAAGTGAAATCATCTAATATATTTTAAATTTTTTTTTTAAGTGTAGTGTTTTATGTGTAAGTAAATCTTCTTTGGCGGCGTTGGGCACTTTTCGAGATGGGTATAAAATGTTAAACCCGCGTCAGAATTCAGGGTCACGTGGACCCTGATCGAAAATGTATGGAAAATGTGTCCGAGTGTAATATGGTCACGTGGACCCTGATCGAAAATGTATGGAAAATGTGTTCGAGTGTAATATATTTAAAAAAGATCGAAAATTCTTAAGACGGAGGTGAGTTTCTTATATTTACATGTACATCGTCAGAGAGACATGGAGAGGGAGTGAGGGCAGGAGGGAGGGAGGGAATTTAGGGAGGGAGTGAGAGAGAGATGGAGGTAGGGAGGGAATCTAGGGAGGGGGAGTGGGAGAGTGGGATAGTGGGAGACGGGGAGGGAGGGAGGGAGAGTGGGGTGAGTAGGGAGGGGGCGAGAGTGGGGAGAGTGGGGATAATAGGGAGAGTAGGAGTAGGGAATCTAGGGAGGGAGAGTGGGAGAGTTGAAGAGTGGGAGGGAGGGAGGGAGAGTGGGGAGAGTGGGAGGGAGGGAGTAGGGAATCTAGGGAGGGAGTAGGGAATCTAAGGAGGGAGAGTGGGAGTGGGCAATCTAGGGAGGGAGAGTTAGAGTGGGTAGGAGGGAGGGAGAGTGGGAGGGAGGGAGTAGGGAATTTAGGGAGGGAGAGTTTGAGGGAGGGAGTAGGGAATCTAGGGAGTGGGAGAGTGGGAGTGGGCGAGTGGGAGAGTGGGAGTGCCAGAGTGGGATAGTGGGATAGTGGGATAGTGGGAGAGTGGGAGGGAGGGAGGGAGAGTGGGGAGAGTGGGTGAGTGGGAGAGTAGATGAGTGGGAGAGTGGGAGGGAAGGAATCTAGGGAGTGAGAGTGGGAGAGTGGGATAGTGAGAGTGGGAGAGAAGGAGGGAGAGTGGGGAGAGTGAGTGAGTCAGGCAGTCAGTCATTCAGTCAGAGAGTCTTTTTTTTAAGAACTTCACTTTCTATACACATTACTGATAAATTATTTAAACATTCCTGTAACATTGACGTTTGTAATTATTTTTTTATTATTTTAAGCTGGGAAAATGAGCGCTCTTCCCTACAGTTGGTGATCATTAAACAATGAAATATTCTTGTTATAACGTCTACATTGGCAAAACTTTCTTCTAATTTATCGGCTTCTATTATATTATGTAAGACTTTTTGCGACGTTCTTTAAGTACCTACTTACCTACCAAACACTTTGAATTTTTTTTAATTTTTAAATTTTTTCAAACTTTATGAAATTACAAAATCTCAAAGGGGAGGCGACTTATTGATTCGTAATGGATATCGGTACACAATGAAGCGTTCGAGACCCAACGGGCATATTGTATGGAGATGCGTTAAAAGAAAAGTGTGTAACGCCAATTTGATTACCGGACATTCTGTGTTAATAAACGAGGGAACTCACCAATGTCAACGTAATTTTGCAGAAAATCAAGTGAAATAAATTATACAAGTTGTTTTAGAAAAAGCAGAGAATTAAACAACCCCGATACCTTCCTTGTACTCGGAAGTCATTGAAGAACTAAATGATGCCCAATACAATTTCATAAACAAAATCCCAAAACACGATAACATAAAAAAAACGATTAAACAAGCACAGAAATCAATCTTTAGGCGTTAAAAAAACAAGATTTTTAAATGTTACTGAAGTCTCAGTTACTTCTCTTCGCGAGTCCTGATGCAAGAGAAGTTCTAAAAAGTGTCAAGCATGTGTTTGGCGACGGCACATTTAAAAGTACTACACCGTACACCTTTACACAAATATATACACTACATGTTGATGTTGGGAGTTCAGATGAAATCAACAGCATTGTGCCTGTCTTATATTGTCTGCTTTCAAATAAAAAAAAAGATACATACAAGATCATGCTTTGGCTTATAAAGAGCCGTATTCCGGAATTCAACCCAAGTACTTTAACTACAGACTTCGAGGCTAGGGCAATGCAGGCGATCTCAGATGTTTTTCCTGTAGTGAAAATATAAAGGTGTTTGTTCCATTTTGCAAGGGCATTGTGGAGAAATGCCAAGAAATCAGAAATAAAAATAAATAAATATTTAAGAAGTCACGTTAAAAGATGCATGGCGCTTTCCCATCTTCCTCAAGATTTTGTGGAAGATAGGTGGTTATACAATTTAGGAGAGAGTGAAAAGGACCCCCAAATTGATTCATTTAATACCTACTTTGAAAAAACGTGGCTAAGAAATTTTTAATAATACATGGTGTTTTTACAATCAGTTACATAAAACAAATAATGCAGTTGAGGCGTGGAATGCACGTCTCAATAAAATGATAAAACCCAAGCCAAACTTAGTAGTTCTTATTAAAACACTACAAAAAGATTCTAGTTATTACTTTGGTAAATTGAAAAATGACGGATATATTTCAAAAAAAAACCTCAGTGACCACTAAAACACAAAGACGACTGAAAAAAATACTTCGAGAACTGATCGACAATGAAATTAGTTTAGGACATAGTATTGAGAAATTAATTATCTAAGATTTCTATTAGAATGGTTTATCACGCCTTTTGTTTTATGATTTTTTTATTTTGCTTTTAAGAAAAAAAATGTGTACGTACATTTGATTTGTTTGTTAAGAACGATATTTTTAATTATGGAATAAAAAAATTGTCATGATAAGTATGAATACCTACTAGAATGAATCACGCCTTTCGTTTTGTTTTTTTTATTTTGCTTTTAAGAAAAAAAATGTGCACCTACATTTGATTTGTTTGTTAAGAACGATATTTTTAATTATGGAATAAAATTGTCAAGTATGAATACCTACATAAAACAAATGATATAAACTAACCTTCAGTTATGTTTTATTTCCCTTTGCTAGCCTGCTTAGCCACTATCACTTTATTGGGATATACCCCTAGAGAATATTCAGTAGTGCAATCGTCCCAGTACTTAAATTAAGGTGGGCCCAGTTGCCTATTATCAAATTAGAAAAGGTGGGATTGGTCCCTGATCCTAGTTTCAAAGGGGGACGACTTGCCCCTTAACCCGAAATCTTTACCCTTCATTTGGGCCCCCAACAAATTTTGATACAGGGCTCCTCCAAGGCACGCTACACCACTGGATCAGAGATGCATAGACTCGTTACAACGTCCATGGCCACAGTGTTATTCTGTAAACTGGTGCTTGTTTTATTCATAACCCCTAAAGATCACACCATGTCTCCGTTAGTAGTAGTCTCCATTTTTTTAATTTTTAGGGCTCATTCCGTTCCTTAAAAGAGAAAAAGGATCCCTTAAAGGATCACTTTGTTGTCCTTCTGTTCATCTGTATGAACGCTTGTAGATACCTAGGAGGGTATAGTGAAACCTGATTAAGTGAGACATCAAGGGACCTGCAAATTTGTCTCACTATAGAGTTATTCCACTTACACAGTGTCTCAGATATCCAGGTATAAATAAATATCTATCTCATTTACAGAGGGTTCCATTAATAGAGGTCAGAATACAGGATATTTCAGTTATAGAGGTGCGATTATTAAATAAAATAACGTATTATGTAAACATTATACGTAAGTTTTAATCTTTATTGGGAATCAAAAAAAAGATATTAAATTAATAAATGTAATAAACAAAAATATTCAAACACGTTTTTTTATAAATATGTAGTACAGTAGATTGAATGTTATATTTGTTCTGAATTATTTTACAAAGAGTAGATTTTGGCACATCAAATTTGACACAGACTTCATCGCGTGCCTTCCCACTTTCATAAACGGATTAACTTCAGTTTATACGTACTGATAACGATTTGAGCCTTCGTTTCGGCATTTTTCAAATTAACATTCGTATAATATGTAAAGCAAAACTAAAACTGAAGGTCATTGAGGCTCAAAATTAGTCAAGTGCGGAATTTGCGGCTAGAATAAGAATGAGTAAGTAAACAAACAAAACAATGTTATCTCAGTTACAGAGGTTAATGCATATAAAATTCACACGCGGTCTCAGTTAAAGAGGTAACTATGACGATAAAATCGAAACAACGAATCCCAGATATAAAGGTTTGCTTCGTCCCACTAACAGAGGTAATTCAATGCCAAAGTGTTGGGACCTCAGCATGAGTTCCAGTTATGGAGGTTTCTCTCACCCAGGTCCCGCTGAACCAAGTTTTACTGTATATACATATTTATATATATGAAGTTTAACCTATCTGCTCGAAACCTATCGGTCGAAGCAAGCTCACTGATGATTCTCGAGAAGGACGTCCTTCTACGGCGACTACTGAAGATAACGTGAGTGCTGTGAGGCTAATGATAGAAGCTGGTAGAAGGGTGACGTATCAACAGATTCGGGCAGCTTTAGACATTGGTATGAGTCAAGTAGAAAAACTTTTACATGAACATTTAGGCGTTAGAAAGCTTTGTGCGAGATGGATACCTCATAATTTGACGGAAGATCAAAAACGCTGTCGTTTGGATTGATGCCGCTCAATGCTTGAAAAGTATGACGGAGGTGACTCGAATGTGTATATGACATCGTCACAGGTGATGAAAACTGGATATATTGTTACGAACCCGAAACCAAAAGACAATCTGCGCAATGGATGTCTCCATTCGAAGATTTGCCGACAAAAGTAAAGAAAGGAAAAAGATAATTGCCTCATTCTTTGGACGGACGGGTCATTTCGCAACAATCATTCTAGAAGATAAAAAAACTGTTACTGCAGATTGGTATGTCAGTCTTTGTCTACCAGTTGTCTTGGAAAATGTTAGACAGCAGTGCCATAGAAGCAGGATCCTCCTCCACCACGACAACGCTCCAGCTCACTCCGCCAGACAGACTACCGAATATTTATCTATCGAAGGTGTGGAGCTAGTGAGTCATCCTCCTTACACTTTCGACCTGGCACCTTGTGACTTTGACTTGTTTCCAAAAATAAAAGATAAACTTAGAGGAATTCGTTTTATGAATCCTGAAGAAGCCGGGCTGCGTTTGAAAAGGCGTGGACGAGATCCCTAAGAAGAGTGGGCTCACTGCTTCAGTCAATGGTTCCATCGCCTGCGACTGTGCTTAGAAAGGAACGGAGACTACTTCGAAAAGCAATAAAAATATTAACAAGCTTCTATATCATTCCATTTTTTATTTTCTAAAAACTTTCAGTTTGACCCCCGTACTTATGAAAAAAAATCGCGCAAATTTTTATTGTGTCATAATTTCACATTTTCATCTGTGAAGATAATATAACCATACAACCTCTAGGCCTTGCGAGCGAATCTTCTTGCGTATTCTATTGCTTTTACAATACTTTGAGGTGTTAGTATTTAGCGTATTAAATACGATTTGTGCAAACGTTTAGCCAAAGACATGGTTTTTGCCAATGTCAATATGGCGTTATTTAAAAGGGCGCTGCAAACTTTAACAGGGTTGGTAACTCGTGATTGACATACATAGACTACTACTTATGTGTCACCTAAGAGGTATATATTGGAGTAATCAAAATAAGCATTTGAAACTTTCACAAATATATGTAGGTATATATGTAGTAGTAATATTTACTTACTGTGATTATTGGGTAAAAGTATCGGAAATATCTATCTGCTACCTATCTGAACCTTTTATAATGAATTACGTGACAAAGAATTATCCTAGGGAGTAGAGAATAATATAGGTTACCTACTTCTTTATTTCTATTAAACTTTTTAAGTTGTGTTCAGGCATTTTCCAGTAGGCAGTCAATTTAAGACGATGCATGCACATGTATTTATAAATGTTTCGGCTTTTATAAATATAACTTAATGTTATATAAATTGAACATTGATTTCTAAAGTAAGCCTCTATTACTTTCAATCCTACTCTATTATTTTATAAATCATTTTAACTGTTAGAAAATGTCTGAACACAATAAATAAAATAAGGGCGATGTATAAGATTTCAAATGTGTTAACAAAGGATATTCAATTGCTCTCTCTTCCATTTTTTTTTATCCTTTCCCGATTGAGACGTTTTAAGTCATTTTTGTTTGTAAGACCTTCGAAAGAACATTATTGCTAAACAGACATTTCGGATATTCATCTGCTTTGACTCGATGCACGTGTTATTGAAGATGAAGAACGAGAATTCTCACTATATAACATACTACACGATCACTACTGGTCAACACCGAAGATATTGCTAAGATTCCACCTGGCACTAACAGCACTCCTTCTGGAATGTATATGTCTGCAGCTTTTGATAGGAATACCTCATTTTAATAGGTGGAACAAGAAATCATGCTGTAACTTTTATCAACATGAGAGACAGTGACAGTGAACTGTGAGTGAAGTGAACCGATAGAGGTAGAAAATACTAAACTTGCATTTAGTAAAGTTAAAAACAGAACTGAGACAAAAGGCGAAAGAATCGTTGCAAGTTCAAGAAGAAAATATAGAAAATATACAACAAAAAGATAACAAGCTATTTTATATAAAATGGGTGATTTGGTACGGCATTAATTTAAGATAATTTTAACAATCAGCCAAGATATTTCCTAAATTCTTAGGACGCGGACGGTGCAAATAAATTATAAAATGCGAAGGTAAAACTATTTATAGACCTGATGAATTGGGTAATAATATATAACAAACTATTTTTATTTAGGATGTGCGTTAATAGATGATGTAATAAAATAAACTAAACTATTATTTTTTTTTCTGTTGTGTTACAATTTATTTTTTAGGTACTTTTAATTTACTGCGGAAATTGTAGGTCTGTATCTTGCAGGTTATCTGTGATCCATCGTTCCGCCTGCTGCATCATCTCCTCATCGAAATAGTCGCGCCAACCTCCTGCCTTGCCTATTATAAAAGGATATAGCATTGTAAATCATTACAAAACATCACCACATATTATAAAACAAAGTCCCCCGCCGCGTCTGTCTGTTCGCTATAAACTCAAAAACTACTGATCAGATTTTTACCAATAGATAGAGCGATTCATGAGGAAGGTTTAGGTATATAATTTGTTAAGGTTTTGTGTAAATTGGTTGAAATATGATGATGATTGTTGAAGATGTCTCTGCTACCCGTGTGAAGCCTGGGCGGGTTACTAGTCCTTCTGTTTTATACAAATAATATTATGAAGCTTTATCTGTAACGGGGCTGTAATCTATGCAGTTTACCTCTAGAATAAATATTACAGATTGTACTTGCTCTTAAAATTTCAACATTCGAACTTATTCGTTCCGTATCATAGGTATAGTACAGATATAATCAAAATATACCTTTTCTAATAAATCCTTGTTCTCCCGTTTGGAGAACGCCGAGTTCTTTCATTACGTCATAGTTTACAGATTTGTTATTCTTAAAATTGTCTATGTTGAGATGATCGCACAGGCGTTCTATTTGTTCGTTTGAAAACTCCTTGCCGAAAAATTTAGCTACGCGTCGCACTGTCGCTGGTAAGTTCTGTAAAGATGTAGGTACATTAAATTGTTACTTTTAAAAGGCTTAGGGCTACTACAAAAGAAATTATATATCCAGAAAAGAAAAGAAAGTGAGTCAATATCACAATAAGTCACAAATTTTTATATCTAATTAAATGTTAGAAACAAAAGAAGAACGCACATTGTTTTGTGAGGATCTTATTAAATATTTGGAGGAGAACTTTATGTTTATTTATTCAACAGTCATTTTATTAATTTGTATGTGTTTCTTACCTTTCTATCTTAATTTAACCATTGATACGTATATGTAAATCTGAGTATGTCATGCACACAAAAGACACATAAGATTTTTAATGAACCTTTTGTCTTTGCCTTTCCAATGAGGTAAAATTTGTAGGTATTCATTTAGTAAATGTCTTTTGGGAAAGTATTCCATCAATTAAAAGCACTGATATCATTTATTTTGTTCTTAATTATACGTTTTATAAATAGTAAACAAACCTTAGACAGTTCTTCATAAAACAAGAACAACATGTTCGGTTTGTCTCTTTTCTCCCATGCTTCTTTTACATGCTCGAAGTAAGGTGTGTAGTGATCTATGTTTAAGAAAATAATTGTAATGTTAATACTCAAAGAGTATACAAATACTACGTTAGATCTAACGGCTTAAAATTAGAAAGCTAAGAGGTTTATGTAAAAGAGTATTTAGCTCAAAGTTTTATTTCTTTTAAATAAAACTCTTTGCTCTGAAACTTTAACCAGGCTATAACAAAAAGTATGAATTTTACAATCTATTTTTGCTCCCTTACCGATGTAGTATTTTTTCCAGATGAGAGATCATATCTACTACTAAATTAACTAGTATTCTTTATAAAAAAATATCATTCAAACGAGCTTAATATAATTATGTTATCTAAATTTTTAGAAACGCCTCTTTTCATGCATTAGGCTGTTGAAAAATCTGTCCTTTTCAGGTTTACTTTTTTTTGGAGAATAGCCCCGACTCTCGTCAGCGATGGTACCACGTGTGTTCCTAATCAGTTTAACTCTGATGTAACTAACTACATGGCCAATGGCCAAGTGCTATGAGAAATGGTCACGATATCCACAGTAACAAAGTGAATTCTAGACAATATTAGACGAGAAAGTTAAATGCTGCTTGGAAGTTTATTCATCACTTTCAACAGTTACGTATAAAAACAACTAACTAGATTGTAGGATTTAAGAAAGTCGCAGGCGAATAGTGTCTAGGATAAGAATGGAGTGTAAAATATTCTAATAATCAGCTCCCGACATACAAAAGGTAATAAGTTTTTTCAGCAGGCTAAGTTATCGCGGTGCGCTCTAGAACACACTTTGCCTTCGATGAAATCTTTTCTACTGATTTGGCATACAGGAATAAGTTACCAATTTTAATACTATTACGAAAATTATTTTATTTTTGAAGTGAAAACTTCTTTAGCGGCGTTGGGCACTTTTTGAGATGGGTAAAAAATGTTAAACTCGCGTCAGATTTCAGGGTCACGTGGACCCTGATCGAAAATATATGGAAAATGTGTCCGAGTGTAATATATTTAAAAAAAATATTTTTATGAAGAGATCGAAATTTCTTAATACAAGACGGAGGTGAGTTTCTTATATTTACATGTACAACGTCAGAGAGACATGGAGAGGGAGGGAGGGAGGTCGGAAGGGGTGGAGGGAGGAAGGAAGGGCGGGAGGGAGGGAGGCAGGGCGGGAGAGAGGGAGGGAGTGAATCTAGGGAGGGAGAGTGGGAGTGGGGAGGGTGGGGAGATTGGAGAGAGTGTGGAGAGTGGGGCGTGTGGGGCGAGTGGGGAGAGTGGGAGTTGGGTGTGTGGGGCGAGTGGGAAAGTGGGGCGAGTGGGGAGAGTGGGGCGAGTGGGGAAAGTGGGGAGAGTGGAGCGAGTGGGGGGGGATGGGATGAGTGGGGAGGGTGGGAGTGGGGATGGTGGGGAGATTGGAGACAGTGTGGAGAGTGGGGCGTGTGGGGCGAGTGGGGAGAGTGGGAGTGGGGTGTGTGGGGCGAGTGGGAAAGTGGGGAGAGTGGGGCAAGTGGGAAGAGTGGGGAGTGGCGCCGCTTTACTCGCATGTACATATTTATAAATTTTGCGCGGAACCGTAATTCTTTTTCCAAAATAAGGGTAGCCTAATTAAAATTCGTTTGTTTTTTTTTCATGCAAAACTGCAATTTCATAGGTAAAGACCTAATATATATGTGTATATAGTAGTATAGTTCCTTATGACGCCATCTTTTACGAAAGTTTTATATTTTAACGCCATGTACCTCACTTATGGCATGATTGACGTCTTGACTTTTATTGTCAACTGTAGGTTGATCAGGCCAAGCTAACACGTGTTCCCACACTAACGTTGCCACCCCTTTTCCATCAAATTCCATCAAGAAGGGGCTTGGTGGAATTTTCGAAAATCCTTTCTTATGGGATGCCTACATCATATAACGAATACGTTCTCTAAATTTCACGTCTCTACGACCAGCGGTCAGGACAAAGGATTTTATATAATTATTAAATAGATAGATTACCGATCTAGTACTGAACTTCATCACTAGATGGCACTGCCAACCGATACGATTATAGATGATTTATTTATCTTATTTTCATTAAATATTTCACATATTTCAGTAGTCGCTGGACCCAATTCGGAAGTACACGCACGTAAAGTTGCGGGTAGAAGCTAGTTTACCAACATAACAGGTGCTAACTTACGCAAATCTTGCACGAAAAAGCTCCAATATGTTTTGAAATCGCCATTAAAGCCCTGCGTCCGGATCAGTCTGTTCAGATGGTAGAAGGAAACTGCGACATCTCTGGGGTCTCGTGCTACATATACCACTTTGGCAGTGTCGAGTATCGTCACCGGCAAAAGTGACAATGGCAAATGCGACTTGATAAATCGTGGAGACGGAATGTCGGCCAGTTGCTCAGTTCCCGGCTGACAAACAAATTCTAGAAGCTCGAGTTTTTTTTCATAGTGACTATTCTCTAGCCTGAATTTCTCCATGTTGTTCGGATGAACTGTGACTGAAAATCTGTAATTTTTGAAAGTGATAATGTAAGTGGGAAGTAAGTAAGGTAAATAAATGGGAAAACTTATATAAAAACCACAAAAATGTTGAAAAACAAAGAAATATGAAACTTACCATCAAAATCACGACAAAACCAAAGAACTGACTTACTCTAGAAATGGGTAGCGCTCGATTAGGGGTACAGCATTCGATTTTTCATAATCTAAGTCGTTGGCTACCATCCACACTAATTCTTGGGTCCACGTTGTACCTGTAATTGAGTTATAAAACTATTATTAGGTATTCTTTTTGAATAATCATAATGTAAGAAAGACCCGTTACTTTTTCAAAATACCCATAGAAAATAAATGCTGGACTGCGGCGTGATAACAACTTTAAAATACTTACTAGTCTATGTCTATGTGTTACACTAATATTCCAACTTAACAAAGTTATATTTTTAAGTTAGTAAGTTAAGTAAGATTGTAAAACAAGTAGTTATTCTTATTGCATGTTCAGTAAAATGATATTTTTTTTATTTTGTGAACTTGTTCCAGAGATTTTAATTACTTTGACAAGATATTTAAATAAACAGTAACTCTTAAAAACGGAATAAACGATTTTGATCTCCTGTACTTAGCTCCTTACCAGAATATGACATGGTTAAAGGTAATATACTATGAGGTGTTATGTATTCTTGTTCGTATTACATAATAATCAGTGGCGGTCTTAGGGGGTGGCAAACAGGGCAACCGCCCGGGGCCTCGCGTCCTCCCACAACCATGTCGAACTATCTGTTTTTTTTTAAAAGCACACGTAACATCTTTAACCCTGAAACTATTATGTGAAACTAAACGGGAATACTAGGTAGAGTCGATGAAGGCCGTTAATAATCAACTAAGCGGTATAATGTATGTGATGCTTAGAAGGATTTAGCCAAATATACAACAGATTCTCAGTTGGTTAGTGAATACCGTTCTATAAAAAAGGAAATAACTACGTACGCATTTGCAGTCGCTCTGGTTATATGGTATGACATTCTTAAAAACAGAAATGTCATAAGTGAAATATGGCAGAGAAAAGATGCACCTAGATGCGGCTATCCAACACCTAGAAGCATTTACAGAATGACTTAATAATTATCAAGAAAGCGGTTTCCAATCATCCTTGGTAACAGCGAGAGAAATAGCTGACGAAATGATATTGAGAGAGAGCTCAAAGTCGTAAAATGTAAACGTGAAAGAAATAATTTTGATTATGAAGGAGAAGATAAGATCTTATTTTTTTTATCTACGTTCAAAATAAATTACTTCTATGTCATTATTGACAGTGTGCAATGTGCGCGCAAGCTGCCAACCTAGATTTCGGGCATTTAAACTTTATACTTCCGTGTGGTTCCGGGAATCTCGACTAGTTTCGGACTCGACTGGATCTCTTTTTTGTGTGTGATGCCTGACACCGTCACGGCAGAACGCTCCACTCCACTCCTTGAAAAAGGGTCCCCGTTGGATTCGAAAATAGTCGGGTGTCCTTTGGAACAAACCCTTTTTGATTTAACGCAACTGTTTCGTTGTTCACGTCACATCGAGCGTGCTCGCGTAATCTTAACTTACCTTACACCGGTAAGTAAACCGAGCTTGATTCAGATAGAACCTATTGTTGCACCTACCTGATCGTGGGTAACTGGTGACAAATATGTCGGACGGCCTTATCGGCATGTTGTAGATATTAGCCGCTTCTTGTCGATATTTTTGTGGAAAGAAATATCCTTTAGGGCCAACTCGGACGAAACCATCGAACTCTCCTGTAAGTAGGTACATAAAATATTAATACGGTAATGTTGTTCTTCATCAAGTATTAACATAATATATTATGCAACATAAACGTAGCTGTCTTTCAGTCTGATTGGAAACACTGTACGTATATATACGGTCACTGGTTTTGTTTGATTTCGTTAACCTATTTGTAACATATTAGCAACTTGCCCCGGCTTGGCACGGCCAGCAGAGGCATCTTCAACAATCATTATCATATTTCAACCAATTTACACAAAACTTTAACAAATTATATACCTAAACCTTCCTCATGAATCGCTCTATCTATTGGTAAAACCCGCATGTAAATCCGTTTAGAAGTTTCTGAGTATACCGCGAACAGACCGACAGACAGACTCGGCGGGAGACTTTGTTTTATAATATGTAGTGCTGTAAATCAAGCTATGCCTTTTCAGTATAAGTTGACCTGTCTTTATATATACTTTCCGTACCATGACAAGTCCATAAATATGCTGGAATTGTGTTGCATCGTTTTCATATAATTTTTAAATTTATAGGATAACTAGCTGTGCCCGCGACTTTGTCCGCGTGGAATAGTGTATTTATATCGAATCAACAGCCTAAAAAATAAGTTTCAAGCTTCTAGCTCTAAATATGACGATACTTCCATACAACTTTTCATTCCCACCTTTCAACCCCTTACACACCTTTTTTCCCATTAAAAAGTAGCCTATGTCCTTTCTCAGTCCTCTCTCTAGACTATCTGTGTACGAAATTTCATTTAAATCGGTTCAGTAGTTTTGGCGTGAAAGGGCGACAGACAGACAGACAGACCGGCAGACAGACAGAGTTACTTTCGCATTTATAATATAAATAATAATAATTAAATAATTAATAATAATATTAATAATATAGTAAGGATATTGTTTTAAAAATGTTAGCTTTCTGCACTTCTTCCATATATAAATTTCAACTATTCGAAATTTCACATAAGCGAAATTTGCTTAAAAAGGCGTACAAGGAATTCTCTTTACATATTAATATATAGCGAGGGTATGGAATCGTGTTGAAATATAGATTAGTTAATTACATTTGACTGGTCTGTTGGCCTAGTGGTTAGTGACCCTGACTGCTATGCCATAGGTTGTAGGTTCGATACCCACCCGAGTCTGGGTGTCTTTGTGTCTGTTGTTTCTATGTTTGTAAAGTCCCCCGCGACACAGGAGTAATTCCTAATGCGGGAGTTGTCTTTGTTGTATTAAGTTTGCACCGTGTATTTCTTGCAGCAGCGGGAGCTTGAAGAGCTTTCGTGGTTCTGGTAAATTAATTTGCCCTTGGCTAAGGGCTTATCGGATAGTAGTCTATATAAGCTAAACCTTGTCAGATGACAAGGTTTAGCTTATAAAAAGCAGATGCCTTTGAACAAATAAAAAAATAGACGTCTTTAGCGGCTATTTTTATTTTACAGAAATTGTCTTCTACTGTCAGAATAAAAGCGCAACAAATAATCTGGTGATTTTTTTTTTTTTTTTTTTGTGTTATACGGTTCAAACTAGCAGACGGGGGGTCACCTGATGGTAAATGACTACCGCCGCCCATGGGCACCTGTAACTCAAGAGTCACAAGTGCGTTGCCGCCCTTTAAGGTGGGAGTAGGAGAAGAGGGGGGGAAGAGTGAAAAGAGGGGAGAGGGGTGAAGGGGAAGGACGGGAATAGGGGAGAGGAAAGAGTTAGGGCCTCCGGTAACCTCACTCACTGCCGGTTTTCTGTGAGGCCGTGGTATCGAGCGGAGTCGAGCCGGCCCATACGTGCCGAAGCATGACTCTCCCACGTAAAAATTCGCTTTTAATCGCTTTTAATCTTATTAATGTTTCCGTTTCTATTTATTAATATTTCTTCAATCATATTATGTTTCATCATTACCTAAAGATCAGTAAATAAGTTAACTAATCCTAAAAAAATAATATTAAATTATTGTTTGGAATTGTTGCCCGCAGTAATAACAAAGAGGTGGGAATAAGAACTCTGGTTATTTATTTAATCTCCGACAGTCCTTTATCGTCTATCAAAAGTAGCGCGTTGCTATCTCTGTTTCTGTTAGGATCGCAGGATGCCATATTATGTCAATTACACTCAGATTAGCTTATGAATGCTGGCGCTCTCTTGCGTTTGCGGCGTCTTATGAAGGATCGGAGAATGCCAGTCTTGTACCATTACAATATTCTCACACATCAAATGCTTAAATAATAGAAAAATTCTAAGCGTCTCCCCCTGTTTAACCGACTTCCAAAAATGAGCACCGACTTCAAATAGATGAGTGGGTAGTGCTCATAATAATTATATGCATTTATTTTTCGCTTTTGTGGTGTCTATTTGTGGTTTTGGAGTCGGTTTCATTTTTTTTATAAAAATAATTTATTTATTATGCGATATACGTGAACTACTCGTGACTAAGTGGTAACCGAGTAGGTTAGCACATTACAAAGTTAAGTAATACTAGTCAGGTCAGTCTAGGATGGGTGACCATTTTTATTAACCGTTGGTCCCGGGTGCCATACGAACATCTGTGGCATTCGTTACGGGTAGTTGGAGCCCTAAAAAGTCCGACAACCTGATCTAAGTACAGAACTTCGATATCGCCTAGCACTTGGATTGTGGAGGTCTGATGGCAGTCACTTCACGTAAAATATCAAAGTTCGACCGTATCGTAATTGGACTGAAAACAGATCCCAACTTAGTTGGGAAAATATGTGAACGGGACATTTGTGTTATTATTATAGTCTAGTCAACAAGTTCAAAAACGTGAAAAATAGATATAAAGGTCCTAAAAACTAAAAATATGAGCAATAGCTCATTCGATTCGCAATCACCTCTAGAAAAATATTTTTGAAGGATTTTGCTGCAGGTAAAAAATTGCAATTGTTATTAACAAAATAAGATGAAAAAGAGGAAATTTCGGATAAAAAAGCCCGTACTTCCGAAACTCTATCTCCATTATTTATAATTTTAATTTGACGTTGAAAATACGGCTCCGCGCGGCAGTTGCGGCAAGCGCGCCCCGCTGCTAAAAAGAGTTCATCAACAAAAATATTTTTTTTTTAACATAAAATGTTAAAAAATCTGAAAAAAATCTAGTATCTTGTTAACACTTGAAAGAATCAATCCCCGTAGAAAAAAAGTTTTATCACAATTTTTAAAAAAGTTATTCAATTGTTAACTAACAATTTTTTTCCTAATCTCCGTTGGCATAAACAATGGGATGAAAGGTATAAATAATTGGCCTATAAATTTTAAACTTCGTGGAGCCCTTTTGATATATATACTTTATAAGATCCTGCGATAAATTTTCATAAAAGTTTATTAATTTGTTAATTATGACTTTTTATAACTATTGAAAAATTAAATTTCTATAAAATGTTGATAAAATTTTATTTTTCTATTAATATTTAGCTATGCCTGTTTTCACATTAAACAATGGCAGTAATTAGTATAGGTTATGAACTTTTTACGTAATTTGTTTATAAAATTGTTTTAAACAAATAGAGAAATTCAATTTTAAAAAACAATTTTTTTTGCTATTATGTTGTCCACAGAATTATGATTTAAAAAAAAAAAATATTTTAATTTTTAATTGTTTAAAAACGATTTTTTTAATATTTATTTTATAAAAAAAATATTATTGTTGGTGAACTCTTTTTAGCGGCGGGGCGCGCTTGCCGCAACTACCGCGCGGAGCCGTATGTTCAACGTCAAATTAAAATTATAAATAATGGAGATAGAGTTTCTGGAGTCGGGACTTCTTATCATAAATTTCCTCCTCTTTAAGAAGCTTTTCAAAATTGCTTAAATATTAATATTTTTCGAATTATTAACGTAAAACTAAATTCCATTTTTTTTTCATCTTATTTTGTTAATAACAATTGCAATTTTTTATCTGCACCAAAATCCTTCAAAAAACATTTTGCTAGAGGTGATTTCGAATCTAATGAGCTATCGCTCATATTATTAGAACCTTCATCTCTATTTTTCACGTTTTAGAACTTGTTGACTAGACTATTAGGCTTTTATACGGCTGGCCGCTGGTACACATTCGGTATTGTAAGCGTAAATAGGCTAAGCTGACCGCTTCCTTATTCGCCACTTCTGTTGTCTAGATATACTTTTCTCCCACTCCCAGAAGCCCTTTCCAAGAAAACACACGAAGGACCTAGGTTACCACATCAATTACAAGATTTAAAAATAACTTAATTCGACTTACTGATGTCAGTTTGAAGTTACAACTACATAGCTTCAAGAATTTTACAGAAACTAGTAATGAATGCACAATTACACATATTGTAATTTAGATTTAATTTATATTGTAAATTAAATTTAAATATTTTTAAACTATATTTTAACATTAGTTCTTTTAAAAACTTGGGATTTTTAAGAGAGGTTAAATATTTTAATGAATAATTTATTGAGATATAAGTTTCGAAACGTTGGTAATTAATTGCCTAGCTTGTGGCGCTGCTTCTTGACGTATATGAAAATATACGATTTAACTCAAAGGTTTTTTCATGGGATAAGCGATAATAATATTACCTGGAGTTGCTCAAGGTCTAAGCATAAGTCGTAGAAAAATCGTTAAATTTGATCAGTCCACCTAATTCATGTAAAACCTTATCACTAGCAGTCATCAAGAATCTAAGCGAATTTTACAGTTTATTAAATACACTTACAGCTTACCATAAAGATATTTCAACAACTAAGAATAAGTCTTGTTTCGACAATTGTTCAATTCAGATTGACTTTAATTTTTGGTCTTTCGTAGACTTTTGGGTTTTAACGACTTTCAGAATGTCGATGATATTTGTTAATACAATAAACAATGTACTAAATATCATTCTATTTATTTGTATAGGTACTTTCAAGCAAGCCACAATTACGAGTATTCATTTTTAACAAAATAATCCTGCGTCAGGAAACGTACTTGCAAGGGAATATATAAACGTCAAACAAAATCCTCCTGGCCACAAATACTTTTTTTGTGAGACTAAAATTGAACATATTCTCAGCCATACATTTTACAAATTTTACAAAATAAATAAATTACCTTTAAAATATTCCAATAACAACTTGTTTTGTTTCGGTTTGACATCTTGAATTTGGAAAGGAAACTTATTGTCCGGTTTCATATTGACTCGTTAGTTAACACTTTTAGATAAGTTGTATGTTTCGTCTTAAACTCATGTATTATTTTAAACACAAATGGGGTAACTGTTTCGTGGCAAACTGCACTTTGATAGCTTTAGCGCGCTCACCGCTAATTATATATACGTACGGGCGAGTCATCCAATGTTACAAAGAGAGTATACGAATTTTGTAAGTTTGTGTATGAGGTAAATATCCAAAGCACTGTATCTATTCGAAAAAATCTCTCATTTCCTTGTTTTTAATATCTATTATATAAACTATTTCTCTGGTTTTCGGTGTGACCAAACTATTAATTGGCGGCTTTGGAGTGTTGTTTTTAATCTTTATAGACAAATAATACCCAAAAAAATAATAAATGAAATGTTATATAATTGTATAATTTTGGACAGACTTACGTATATCTCAACTGCAATAGTTTTTTAGACTTGTAACCTTCTAGGAATCGAGCAAGACTGTAGCGGTCTAGGCGAGACCGCTAAAATCTTTAATATTAAATACACCGTGATCACGTAAGCCGTTGGCTTTACATAATTGGGTGAACAAACGATAGCTTACAAAATCATTTGAAATACTAAAATCTTGTCGTAGGAATATGAAAGATTCCGGATGTCGTAATAAAGCTGTTCCCGGATCCCTCCTACTTAAGGCGCAGTACGGCACACCGTGTGGTTTTAGTCAGTTCGATTCGACACACCGCCCCACCGAAAACCCCGGTGGGGTGACGGCCCGAGGGGGTTTCCACACGCACAAAAAAAAAAGAAAAAAAAAAGGAATATGAAAGATACTGTTTCAATCTTGTCTAACAAATCGTAAGCCGTTCAATAAATACTCGATAAGCAAAAAAAACACTCTGGCTTTAGCTATAAACTACTTAGTTAGCGAAAAGTATGAATAATTTTTGCTTTATGAATAGTACCTGGAAGACAGAGCTTTGCTCGGTAGATTTTTGTAAAGTCTTTATTTTTTGGAAAATTCTATTTTTACAGGAAATACAACTATGCAGTTGAACTTAAAATGCAAAACCGTATCTGTTTACAAAATTTCATCAAAATCGTTGGAGCCATTTCCGAGATTCAGATTATAATTATACATAAGTATATACAAGAATTGCTCATTTAAAGGTATTAGGTTAGATTAGATACATATGAAAAAGAAGAGAAACGGCTCTATACTTATTCAAAATCCCCTTATGGTACAATACCTACTATCTACAATGAAGTACACCAATCTGTGTCACCTATGTTTCAGGCGTCTTTTTCTCTGGGAGTGTCTAAACAAGTGTCATTATAATTAGGTTGTTTACCGCACTCTGTTTCAGACGTGTGTGCTGTGTCTTTTAATAATTAATTGTTATGTGACGGTAGGCGAAAAAAACGAGTGATGTCACAAACCATCCGATATCAGGCATAAAAAGCCACACTAAGGTGCAGTTAGACCACTTTTGCTTCGGACGGCAAGCAGCGCGGATCATAGATACATCGGCTGCAGCTACGCGTCAGCAGTTTTGTCACCGACAACAATTGCAGAGTCTGCATTGTGCGCCGCGACCGCATCACGCAGCTCTGCGCCCGCCCCCGAAGCTCCTCCCCGCAGCACTGCGAGAACTATGCCACCTGCTGACCAACGAGCTGATCTACGAGCACCCCTGCTGCTCTACCTGTTAAGCCCCTGCCTATAAAGGCAAAGATTCGGGCTGACAAAGAAGGTTTCGTGAGTGTGCAAAGGAGGAAGCACCGATCGCGAAGCACTAAGAACTGCTGTGGAAAGGCCAATGTGGACCCTAACGTAAAGGTGCGTGCCGCTGCACCAAACACCCTGGTATACATCTCTCGCCTACACTACACCACTGAGGATGAAGAGATCGCCAAGTTCGTGTGCCAGAAGCTTAATTACGCGCCGAGAGTGCAGCTGCTTGAGTCGCGAAACGTCAACTTCAAGGCGTTCGTGATGCGAGTACCCAACTGTTACCTGTACCAGTTGAAAGCTTTTGGCCGCAAGTACAAACAGACCGCACAAAGACTGATGCGCAAGTGAAGAGTTATTAACTTAGTTTTAAGTTTTATTTACTAACACAATGTTTTAGTATGTATATTTAGATTAAGGTATTTATCTATGGGCCTATGCAGCCTGAAACAAATGATTATTGTTATTATAATTCCTTACAGTAGACTCTTATAAGGTTATTAAAAAAACATAAACAGACAAAACCAGTCCGTGTTGCTAGTAATATTGCATTCAAGATACATTACGTTTTTTATGCCAGAAGTAATAAAGGAACAGAATATAATTTAGATTCTCTACATACAAACATAAAAGATTATAATTTATAACGTTACCGTCTGAATAATTTTACGTAATTTTTATCAAAGTTCATACATAGCTACCTAATTTGGTTAAGTTTGGTACAGTTAACGACTATAATCACAGATTTTTTTAAGCTTCAGAAGCATTTGTGTGCAATTTGTAAAGAAATAAATGCTTCTATCCTACATAATTATGACAAACATAAATTATATTGAACGTACACACTGTAAGGATTAATGTTTTAATAATCCTCCTTTCATCAGTGACACCTCGATCTGGATACCGTACATGGGGGGTATCCATGTACGGTATCCAGATCGGGGTGTCGCTGATGAGAGGAGGATTATTAAAACATTGAAAAATACTAATGGCGTAATTTTAAATATTAAGTATTTAGCACATTTAACATTTATAAAACAAATCTTTAAATATCTTGAACAAATCAATATTTCTTGAGGAGACGTGCTGACTTCCACGGCGGCTCCCACGAGACTTTCCTATTCTGACATTTATACAATTGAAATGGATTGATTCTAAATCAGGGCGGACTTCTCACCCGCCAGTACTAACGTATGTCACAGAGGTGTGACAATACATAGTTATATTAATGTTACTGTAGAAAATACGCATCGTTATAACAAATAATATAGTATCATGGTCTTATTCTTCCACCAGAGATAACCCTTTCTTTTTTATTAGTTAGCAAGGAACTGTTTTACGACCATTACGACGCCGCAAACCTTCCCATTTTTATTGCAAATAGTTTGATATCGTAATTTAATGGAAAACCGGAGGATTGGCAACTTGTAAAAATAGTCGCACGCACCGTTCACTACCGACGGATCGCATTGTATAAGTATTGAATGCGTTTTGTCGCCGATTGTATATTTTTTTGGTGGATATATTCATCTTTGTGTGTGTGTGTGTGTCTTTGTGTCTTCAGAATTTAGTTCCCAAGGAAGTCAAGGAAAAATATTATGCATTATGTATGCAAAAATGATTTTAAATGAAGATAACTGTACATTACCCAGTCTTCCGAGGTACAATGAACCTTTTATTTCAACTGTCTATTTAAAAAATATATAAAAGAGGCAGTCATGGGACTGCCGACAGAAGTGTAAACTTAAACGATACGATGAACTTAAAACGTCACATTAACAGGTTGGTGACATAAATTAATAAAGAGACACAACTCAATGTTTAGATTAGCGCCCTCTAGTGGATCTATATATGTATTATTAGCGTCTCTCTCTCTCTCTCTCTCTCTCTCTCTCTCTCTCTGACTGCCTGACTGACTGAACTCTTAACTCACTCACTCACTCACCCCACTCTCCCCAGCCTCCCCACTCTCCCCACGCCCCACTCTCCCCACTCACCGCACTCGCCCCACTCGGCTCATTCGCCCCTCTCCCTCCCTAGATTCTCTACTCCCACACTCCCCACACTCCCCACTCGCCCCTCTCGTCTCACTTGCCCCACTCGCCCCACTCTCCCCACTCTCCCCACTCTTCTCACTCAACCCACTCTCCCACCCTAGATTCTCTATTCTCACTCGCCCCACTCGCCCCTACATTCCCCACTCTCCTACTCTCGGTCCCTAAATTCCCTACTCCCACTCGCCCCACACGCCCCATTCGCCCACTCTCCCCACTCGCCCCTCTCTCCCCACTCTCCCCACTCTTCCACTCTCCCTCCCTTGATTCTCTACTCCCACTCGCCCCATTCGCCCCTCTTTTTTTTTTTTTTTTTTGCAACTCCCGCGTTAGGAATTACTCCTGTGTCGCGGGGGACTTTACAAACATACAAACAACGGACACAAAGAACACCCAGACTCGGGTGGGAATCGAACCCACGACCTATGGCATAGCAGTCAGGGTCACTAACCACTAGGCCAACAGGCCAGTCAAAAGTCTCTCTCCCCACATTCCCCACTCTCCCACTCTCGGTCCCTAGATTCCCTACTCCCACTCGCCCCATTCGCCCCACTCTCCCCACTCGCCCCCACACTCATATAAAAATGTTTAAATATACAGGTTGTAAGTGACACCATACCGAATCCTGAAATAGTGTATTCAGACCATCATTCTGAATGGAAAATCATTTGAAATTTCTACCGGAAAATTCATAATTTTTTTTTTTAATTGTTTTGCTTCACAGTGATATCACAATGAGTAAACAGAACATTTTACCAAAAAAAATCAGTAAATACCCCATACGGCCAAAAACTGCAATGTAAAACATTTATGCAACCAGCTGCTTCGACGGCGCCGTGCGCTGAAGGTCATTCACCTTATCGCACAGTACAGCGTGTTGTGTTACATTGAGTAGTTCAAAATCAAACTATTGACTGTAAAGCCTTAATCTCGCATTTTTATGATGAACTGACTTTTGCATTGTGATAAGTTTCAAAGAAAGACGTTTTTGTAAGTTATTCGCGACGGTGATACTTACACGCTGTATAATGCACTCGCTGTTCGGTGCAGTTTCACCTGCGTCTATGGTCACTGCTCTGCTCCTCAGGGTCGAAGCGTCGTTGTTGTCTGTCTGTATGCTAGGGAGTATAAATAGTTTTCTCACTGTCAGAACCTGGCACATTTTATAGAGCTCCTCTGTGGGGTGCCACAGGCTTGCAAAACATTACTTTAATAACGGCCTTTTGAGCCCTCTCTAATTTTAGAAAGTGGGTTTTGCGAGCACCACCCCAAACCGGTAGGCAATATGTTTTCACTGATTGGCATAGTGAGTAGTATACTGACTTCAGCGTATTTTCTTAAAGACATACATTAGTTTCCGCGTTCTGGCTTCTAAGTTGTCTATATGATTATATCAATTTAGGTGTTGATCAATTAATACTCCTAGATACTTTACATAAGGTGTTATTTGTAACGGAGGACAGGTACAAGAATGGGGTTGAGAGCGAGTATGAGCCAATTTGTGTATATGTCAATTCGTGTCTTGGCTGAGTTCGGTTGCTAATCGAGAATGTTACTATTTTCGTCTTATTGGTATTCACTGTTAACAGGTTTTTAGCAAAACCAATCTACAATCACATCTAATGCCGCCTGAGTGTGTTGTTCTGTTTCATGCAGAAGTTTCTGCTTGTGCGCTTAAAAAATGTGTACAATTAAATCTCCACACGTATAATATATAGATTTTGTGTTACATTGATCTATTGCCGGTACTCTCTGGACAAAGTAGTGTAGGTGAATGCCTATTTCATTTAATACGATATAAAATGTAATATTTTGGTGACTTGGACACTAAAATTAGTATATTCAATTATAAAACTAGGAATTATCCATATTATTCGAATAGGATATCCGGATTTAAATTACGCGGACATCCGGATAATATACACGGATAGCATGCCCTACTCATAACCTCGTAATCTTAGGTATATTTTGTATCTATATATTGTATTTATATTTGTATGTATGTATGTGAGTATTTGTGTATTCGTTTACTAATGTAGTATTATAAATTGTATTTGTATGATGAACTTTCTATAAGGAATTTCAAAACTAAATCACTCAAAGGTTGGCTGGTAGATAATGCCATGCCAAGCCACGGCGGCTTGTACAAAGTAAGTGCAGGAAGTGTCATTTACCGTATTTTGTTTAGGTATACACTATTTACTTACACAAATCTTTGTAGAATAAATTTTAATATTCCTTGAAAGTTCCTGGAAACCGTGTCTTATTCAAAAATAGTGTAGCGTAATGGTAACACGACACAACCACATCCCTTTAGTCTCGTGCAATGTATACCATATTTGCAGTGTTCAGCAATTTGGGGTTGAGCAAGGCCATTGGTATGTGAGTCTTGATAAAGCGAGGGGGTCGATCGCCTCAAGAATTCCAGTTACTTACTGGTTGGGCAACCGTTTTGGTTAATGCTCTAATTTTTTGTGTGTCAAATGCTGTATCAGTAGGTTTTATAAGTTCATCTAAATCGTTCACGTCGCATAAAATGCTGATGAGAGTAAAGAAATGAGTGTCAACAACTACATCTCCAGATCACAACTGCTTGGTAAAAGATGTAAGTTTCTAAGATTCTGTGCGATCGGTAAAATTGCTAGATGAACGCCTTCTCTGTCTCAGTGTTCGTTCGCCAGTAAACACGATCTGATTCTGTCAACTATCAGCAACAGTGATTCCTTGGAGCCGAATGGATGCTTTGAACGTATAAAGCTTCTAAAGAATATCCTGGTACTCTAGCGGATATGAATAACTCAGCCCGACACTGAATTACTGGGTCGCGAGAAAATCGTTTCCAAGATTTGCCAGGAATTGGAGTCTCAGCCACCGTTCATACCTAACACAACGGCTGAGCCCTCAACTCCTTGCCTATTACTCAAATATGTGTGGGCAGTAGGTCTGATTTCGGAAAAAGAACAGTGTGGTTTTGTGTGTTTAGTGTGGACAAGGGTCGGCGGTGTTACAACATCAAGAGTGCTCGTAATAAGTACCTAATGGACATATAGTAGCATGTAAATACACGCTACTATATGTTTTGCTTTACTATATGTTATATAAATATTTTTTAAATTTATATATAAATTTATTTAAATTCAATTTACTTATTTCAAAAATCGATATCTTTCTGAAAGTGGAATGGCTTCCACCGTTTTGTAATCCAGATCATTCGCCAATAACCAGACCAGTTCTTGAGTCCAAGTAGTGCCTAAAAGAAGAATTTGATTTCTTAATTCTGTAACGACCTTTCTTAAAAACCTCTTCTAGCTAGTTTTTATATACCCACACCGGCACAATCAGGGTAACATAAGAAAAAGATGTTTTTTTTTAAGAAACACTGTGATGCCGACAAATGGTTTTTAGTTTTATTTATTCATTGACGAAATTTCCATTTTTATTTACAGAATGGGAAGAATCCCATTCTTCCCATACATATAACAAGAACATACCCCAACGATAAACAATGTTATCGAAAAGAGCCCGAGGAGGTAACACGCAATATTAATTTTGTTTTCATTTCGGAATTTTTGTTAAAAATAGGATTGAAAATTTTTATATTAGTTTTTAACATAATATGTTCTATTAGTAGTTATATAACCTTGCAGAAGACCCATTTGTGACGTTGTGACCATGGGGTCACAACGTCACAAATGTACCATAATAATACCATAATAAATACCACTTTACAGCCCCTGTTAGGTGATGACTCGTGAGATTTAAATGCAATAATAAACAACTAGGTAGTTATATCTAAAAGTATAAATGCTTTCATTTATAACTTTCGTAAATACAGACCAGATCGTTTATATTTGGGTCTCAGTGCCATGTTGTAAATATTTGCAGCATCTTTCTTGCACCCTTTAAGTAGTAGATAAATATCCTGTAAGTCCCACTCAAGTTAGCTGGGTTATTGACTGGGCTACGGACTGGGCTACGGACTGGGCTATTGGGCTATTTCAGCTATTGACTATCCTAGTCAATAGCTGAAAGATATGGACAGAAAAATTACAAGAGGAGTTTCGCAAATAATTGAGAAAGCTAGGTTAACTTAATCAACAATCATCTGTATGCAACTGAATTTTTCTTTTTTTTAATATATTTGATTTTTAAGTTATAAAAGCTTATTTGCAATAAATACTGAAGACTGACATGATCATGAAGTAAATTGCGTGTCCTTTAACCAAAATATTACATTTATATTATTCACAAATATTCTTTTTCTTCCGGTTTTATATCTTCAAACTCATGAGGAAAAGCTAGAGTATATTGTTACTCCATGATCGAATTTACACACTACTGCAGTAGGAGAAAATAACACAAAGTGAAAATTCTGTTAAATAAGTAACTGATAACGAAAAATGACATCCATCTACGTAATCCATTGCAATAACCGTTAATGTTGTTGTTTTTATCTTATTTTTTTATCCGTATTGTATACCATATAATGGATATTGCAAATAAATCCAAGACTCTGATAAAACAACAAAACACTAATAAGAGTAGTAAATTGTACTTAATAAATGTATTAGGTATATAAAATACAATCTACTTTAAATAATATTAAAAATACGAAAGTGAGTGTGTTTGCTTGTATGTTTGTTAGCTTTCACGCCTTAACTACTCAACCTCATCATCAGCCTATCGCCGTCCACTGCTGGACGAAGGCCTTCCCCAAGGAGCGCCAACTATCCTGGTCTTAGGCAATCCGAATCCATCCGCTGCCAGCCACCTTCTTCAAGTCATCGCTCCATCGTGCTGTAGGGCGCCCTCTAGCACGTGTCGACTCCAGCGAACACCAGTCCGCCTGGAGACATGACCAGCTTCGACTTGAGCATTGACTGATTCTCTGTGCGATGTTGGTTACTCTAGTTCTAAGCCGAATAACTTCATTTCGAATTTTATCGAGTGGAGAAACTCCGAGCATCGCACGCTCCATCGCACACTGAGCGACTTTAAACTAGTGGACCAGTGAGTGTCCACGTTTCGGCTCTGTATGTCATTACGGGTGGGACGAACTGGGTTAATGTCCTATTTTTTAGGGATTGAGGGATCGGTGACTCGAAGATATGACGTAGCTTCCCATACGCTGCCTAGCCAGACGAATACATCTATCGGCCTCCCGATCGAAGTTATGCCGGCCGAGTTGGATAGTTTGACCAAGGTAGACGTATTCTTGCAACCTCAAGAGTAGCGCCATGACTTTGGTCTTACCAATGTTAATCGCAAGTCCCACTTATCTTGAGTAATCGTCGGAAGGAAACGATTCCTCAAATACTCAACCGATCGTTATGAAATTTTGCAAACACGTTTTCAGGGGTATAGTAACGGACATACAGTATCTTTAATCCAGAAAAAAAGTACTGTTCCTGAGGGGTATAAAAAACAAATTTAACGCGAGTGAAACCGCGGGCAAAAGCTGGTTATAATAGATATAAATCAATGGTGACATTCAATTTGGTAGGCTGCTAGAGGGTTACTTTGGGAGACAGCCGACTGACCGAGGGTAAAGAGACGTTGAAAAGGGAAGAGGAGTCCTCTCCTAATACTCTCTAGACAACATGAAGCTTCTAAATATTATTATAATTAGTTTGATGTGCATGCATAAATGCCTGGATAGCATTGTATTAAATGCGTTTCATTGACTATGTTGTGGACACAGTTTAGAAACTGATTTCTAAATTATCCCCACATATTTGCAGTCGCATAGGGTAGGTCTTGTCTCGCGCCGTCAGATGTGTGCTCTCATAGTGTGTAATAATCGCACCATCCTAAAACCTACCACGTAGCACGTAGTCATAAATGTACTAGATAGTAGTCGTAAATCAGCCAGCCGTATCAGTCTTGTGCCGTGACCGCAAACTATTCTGGATATTTGTCCAAATAGAGTTGTCTTCTTAGAGTTTTATCAATGGTTTTTGCTTAAGGTGGTTTAAAGGTTTTAAGGTGGGCGTAGAGGAAGGGGGAAGAAGGGTAGAGGGGCAAGGGGAGGGAGGGGTAAGGGGGCTCCAGTAACCTCACTCACTCGGCGAAAGGCAATGTAATCATTGCTTCACTGCCGGTTTTCTGTGAGGCTATGGTATCACTCCGGTCGAGCCGGCCCATGGATACGTGCCGAAGCGTGGCTCTCCCACTAAATTCTATCACTATCTTTGAGAAATACACACGTATAGTAGTAAGATTTTCCACAGGTGTTACATTTTATATACTTTTCATACAGGAGGTTTTCTTCAGTTTCATTATCATTATAACAGCAACCTCAACACAACATATTTATGTGCCATAACTTAATCAAAAATAAGAATATTCCTCCTAGAGGAAAAACGCGTAGGTACAAAACGCTGTGCCGTCTGGCTTACTTTATCACATTCACCACTCGTCCACCGCTTAACCGTGCGAGTTTTGTATACCTTGTAAAACTGATTGTCCATGCACTCACTGGTTGAACAGCTGAGATTTAAAAGTTTTAACGTTTTACACACAAAAGTATTCATTTAATACACTTTCAGTTAGGATAATTATATAATTCACTTCACCAAGAGAAAATGAATACTTTTTATTAGTTTTTTTATTGCTGAATATGTTAGTTCGAAATAATATAATGATGTGTAAATAAAGTGCCAAAACTAAAGTAAATGACCCAAAGACGATTTTTTTTAGATATTTATTTTAAATAAATTATTTGTTCATATGTGGGTAGCACAGATCCGTATTGCGTAGGTTGTCGGCAATCCATTGTTCCGCCTGCTGTGTCATCTCCTCGTCGAAGTAGTCGCGCCAACCTCCCATCTTACCTGCGATCATCATTAAGATAAAAGAAGTGCAAAAGTAATAAAATATCTTAAGTAAGTATACCTACAATAAAAAAAATTATTTCTAGTATTGAAATTACGTAGTACCTTTCCTGATGAAAGTCTCGGTAGGTGCAAGCATTCCTATTTCCCTCAATTCTTCGTAATTAACTGACTTGTTGTTTTTAAAATTTTCAAAACTAAGATGTTCTAATAGGCGGCCAGATTCCTCTAGACTTAGTTTTTTACCTAAAAATTCAGCGACGCGACTTATAGAAGCGTTCAAGTCCTGAAAATAATGAATGACTATTAAATTTGGGGCGACATTCAGATACAGCAAAGAGATACCTAAGCATTATCTAGAAAAAGCAAGGTGAACTACGAAGTAACAACTGATCCTGTATCGCGCAGTAAAATTCTCGCGTCCCACACATAACATCCGTTCCTGCATAGAGGAAGACAATCAGAAGAGACACCATCATGATTAGAGGAAGCCTTCATGGAGCTGATCAGCAGCTACATCATCATCGTGTACACTGCAGCAATGTACACGAAGGTAGTGGTGATAATCAAATCTTAGTCTGCCAGCATCCTTGGCCTCAACAGCAATACCACACGCTTACAGCGACCGCTTTAGCCGAATTACGCGTACGCCCACAGCAGCATCTCGGCAGGCCACGAAACAACGTTTAATGTTAGAAAGTTGTATACATATATAAATTCTAATTGGCGCGGGAACTTTCAGTGGTTACTCTGTAGTCTG
Organism: Euplagia quadripunctaria; assembly: GCA_963859945.1. Taxonomy (NCBI): domain Eukaryota; kingdom Metazoa; phylum Arthropoda; class Insecta; order Lepidoptera; family Erebidae; genus Euplagia; species Euplagia quadripunctaria. The sequence continues at coordinate 6,893,898 of OY982564.1, read as the reverse complement.
GCTTGTCTTCGTTATACTGAGCTGATATATGAATTGCGGTATGTGGAAGTCGACATACTTTGTTTAAATAAAATCTCGGGAAGCAAAGAACTAAGGATAAGTGGAAAGTTTGTGTAGTATTCATTTCTATAGCCGTAGGGAAGAGGACGGTAATGTATGTGCAGATAATTATTAAAAAAGTTTAAATGATTTGTGCGAGACCGCTAGTATACTAAGTTTATGTGCGAGACATACCTTGGATAGTTCTTCGTAGAATAAAAATAGCATATTGGGATGGCTTCTTTTCTCCCAGGCTTCTTTAACATGTTCGAAAATAGGACAAAATATACCTAAAATATGTAAATAATTAATGTCATCAGTTGATCAATATTTTATGTTGATGTACCTTAATTTTCGTACCGTATTTCAACGGTCTAAATGAAATTTTAAGGAAATATCATCAAGTTTATGCTTGTAAAATGAAGCTCATGAACCTACTCGAGCAGAGTGCTTCATTTCAACAGACGAAAAAAACGGAGAAAGTTCTCAAGTCGACTCGTATATATTTTTTTTATTTAATTTGAATCTCGGAGTTCTCCTTTTATCCGCCAATATATTTTACGGGTACTGAATTATTTTCGTAAGGGAGCCGACTAGGATATTGTTTAAATTATAGAAGGTAAAAACGTTTTGGTGTGTGAACGTAGACCGCTGGGCCGCGGTCCACCCGGCATAATCCTACCCTGGTCGGAGGATCTTCTTTTTGTGTTAGAGGGACATAACATCCGGTCTTCCACAGGAGAAATATTTATAATTTATTCATGTTCTAGTGTCTATGCACAGTAACTGCAAAGAGCTTTGTGCTCAAGATATACTTAGTTATATTATATTGGTGCAGCACCAATAATATGATTATATAATGTAATGTGTACAAATGCAAAAAATTTAGTAGGTAACTAATGTCAGCTAATTTTGTAACCATTGATATGAAATTGAGATAATAGTTGAATAGTTGAAAATAATTGTTTTGTTACCTACGATAATGATCAACTAGCAGTGCCCCGCGGTTTTACCCGCGTAAGTCCCGATCCTGTGGTAATATCGGGTTAAAAAGCTTAGCCTATGCGTTAATCCAGGTCTCCAGCTATCTACATACCAAGTTTCATCGCAATCGGTTCAGTTTTTTTTTGCGTAAAAGAGGAACAAACATCCATCTAAACTTTCACATTTAAAATATTAGTAGGACTATCATGTTGAGACATCTTTCTTTTGAAGAGGGTTAGAAGTAATCATTGGACTTCCCATTGCAGATATGATGATGTTTTTTGATAAAACGTAAGTAAAAAAAATGCTTGTAAGCGTTGGACGGTGTTTGAAAAAAGGTATTTAAAGCTTGAAAGAAGAGAAAATATATAAAATAATATTTATATAGTGACATAAAATCGCATATTATAAAAGGAGGAAAGGAGTTTATAAATATAAAAACTAACCATTTACATAATCCTGATAAAAATTGTCTTAATGGCTTATCAAACCGAACAGGACAAGAAATACATTCTACGTTTAATTCAATTTCCTTTAAAAATATATATAATTAAAGTACAATCGGATTATTAATCTTTCTGTTGACAATTAAATTAGGTTATGCCATGTTTACGTACCTAGATCCTTGTAGAATAAATTCCAAAATTCTTTGAAGGTTCCTGGAAACCGTGAATTATTCATAAATAGTCTAGAGTGATGATAATACGACACAGCCACATCCCTTGGGTCCCGTGCAACGTACACCATCTTTGCAGTGTTCAGCAAATTGGGGTTGAGTAAGGACATTGGTAAGTGTGTCTTTACGAAGCGAGGGATCGACGCTGGCATCGCTTCAAGTATTCCAGTTACTGGTTCGGCAACCATTTTCAATATTGATATAACTTTTTGTGTGTCCAATGTTGTATCAGTAGGTTTTAAAAGTACATCTGAATCGTTTACGTCGGCCATCATGAATAAACTGTAAGGAATTTTATGAAACCATTAAAAAATAAAAAATAAAATAAACTAAATCTTAAGATCACAATTACTTGGCAAAAACTGAGCGCAGAAACGAATTTTGACTTTAGAAAAAATAGACCGATGGAATGATTTGATGAAGCCTGGGTGTCTTGGGGTTTGTTCGGGGCCAGTGAACACCTTCTGGTAGAGGCAGCAACTGATAATCCTTGGAGCCCCGACTTGCTGCCCTTGACGGAAGAAAATGTCTAAAAAATATCCAGATATCCCCCGCCCAGAGCCAGGTCATGATAAAACTAGAATATCGGTCACAACAAATCGTGTTATCTTTGGACAAGACTATTCTGTAGCGTACCCACCTCGTTAGTTTGTTGCGATCAGCTTGCGCTTCCTGGTTTGTGAGTGGTGAATCGAGAATCGTTGTCAGAATTTATAATTCAAATTCTGACAACGATTCTCTATATAACTATAAATTAAAAACTTAAAAAACCCCCGACACAAAATAATAGAAATAGTATGAACGGCCATCTTGCATTTGAAATTTATCATAGTGTAGGTATAGTATTCTACTAGTCAAGCTCTTTCATTTGATACCCATGTTGAGGGAGATTATGAAACAATATGTAATCCGCTATTTTGTGGCGGCGGCCATCTTGACCGATTTTCATCAAACATAGCTAAGAACGCTCCCGACTAATTCACGCTTCAAACAAAAAAAAAACAAAATCAAAATCGGTTCATCCGTTCCGGAGCTACGATGCCACAGACAGACATACACACACACAGACACGTCAAACTTATAACACCCCGTCGTTTTTGCGTCGGGGGTTAAAAATTATAGGCAAAGGAAAAACCAAAAAATAGAAGTTCAAGTTCGTCAGAAGCCCGGTTTGGACAGCCGGGTTATGAATAAAGAGAATGAAATATAAATAGATGTTAAAGTGCATGCTAATTTCATAAGCTCCCAATATAGTTTTGTGTTACAGTTGCCCAGAGTTTTTTTTTTATCAACATCCCCACTTTCCCAGTAAAAACCCTCTCACAAACCAAGTTTACATTGAGTGCTCGTACAGAGCTCTACAATTCATACGGCTGAGTCCCCAACTTCTAGCCTATTACCCAGAAGGACCTCTGGATAATAGGTCTGATTTCAGAAGATCTGTATGCTTGTAGTTCATTCAACTGCATCATAACCACATGCTGGCGGTGTTGTAGTCAGGTGATTCCGTAATAGGTACCTAAAGGACATATTACAATTGCATTATTTAAAATCCAATTATTATTTCGAAAACAATTTACTTACTCCAAAAATGGATATCTTTTTGATAGTGGAATGGCTGCCGCCGTTTTGTAATCTAAATCATTCGCCAGTAACCAAACCAGTTCTTGAGTCCAAGTAGTGCCTAAAAGTATTACACGTTAAAAATAAATTCTTTTAAGGAGCATTTTTGACAACATCCTATAGATAAAATATAATAAAGCTTGTATCACTTGTCGCACTTCTGTTATCACTTACGCATAATTTTAATCAAAACTTATTTTCCTAACTATTCTACTTTAACTTTACTTGAAAAACTTAATTTGGATATCAGTTTTTAACGTTATATGTAATGTTCTATAAGTAACTATTTGTGTGGGTAGGGTGTACCCTACCCACACAAATAGTATAGTATAGTAGAGCTGGACCCCTTGTATCTGTTCTTGGAACCTACGGTTTAAGCTGGTTTGATTTCAATATAGCACTTTTCCGTTAGCCCCGGTCAGACCCTGTGGAGGTTCCACTTGATAAAAAACCAGACAAGTGCGAGTCTGACTCGCGCACCGAGGGTGCCGTTAGCAAATAAACTTGTATGGAGATAGTACTTCCTTCTCGGGAATCAATTCTCTAAAATGTTACCATACTTCTTAACAAATTTCATGAGTCTAGATCGTAATGGGAAGAACCATACGTTGGTCACACTGAAAGTTTTTAGAACAGGCCAGTAAGAAAAGCATCCGATGAAAAATTTATTTAAATTTCGAATTCGTAACTCTATGGGAATCTTGTAAATGTTTAAACATTTCATATGTCATTTGTTTTTTACGAATTGGCGACAATTTAAAAAGTGTCTGTCGTGCATCGAAATGGATTTGACTAGAAAAAATTTTCGCTCAATGATTTATTACGACTTTCGTTGCGGTCTTTTCATTACGAAGCCCCATTATGTGCATCTGTTTATAACTTGTTTAATGAGTTTAAACGTGGTCGAACGGCTACTACTGAAGATAACGCGAGTGCTGTGCGGCTAATTATAGAAGCTGATGGAAGGGTGACATATCAACAGATTTGGGCAGCTTTAGGCATTGGTATGAGTCAAGTACAAAAAGTCTTACATGAACATTTAGGCGTCAGAAAGCTTTGTGCTAGATGGATACCTCATAATTTGACGGAAGGTCAAAAACGCTGTCGTTTGGATTTGGACGGAGGTGACTCGAATATGTTTATGATATCGCCACAGGTGATGAAAGCTGGATATATTGTTACGAACCCGAAATCAAAAGACAATCTGCGCAATGGATGCTTCCATTCGAAGATTTATAGACAAAAGTAAAAAAAGGTACCTCCACGGGTTCCTGAGGAAAAGGGTCTTGACAGACACACAGACAGACAGACAGATATGACAACAAATTAACGACTTTCGGATTTTTTCGTAACTAGTGCTGTAAGACTTCTTGACAAATTTCATGATTCTAGGTCAATGGGAAGTAGTACCCTATAGCTTTTGATTTACCTACGAAATGTTTAAATTTGGTCAAATCTAAGGCTTAAATGGCCGTATATTTTGATTGGGTTGACTTAGAAGCTTGATTTTACAACTCCATGGGGTCGCAGACATGAGTAGTTGGTATTAATTTCAACTTGATGCCTCCACGGGTTCTTAAGAAAAGGTGTCTTGATAGACAGTCAGACAGACGGATAACAAAGTGATGGTATAAGGGTTTTCTTTTTTCCTTTCTGGAACGGAACCCTAAAGAGTAAGGTTTTTTGAAAAGTGTGAAACGTTAGTTTAAAGTAAGTAGTCAATACTAACCAGATCGTTGATAACTAGCGACGAATAGATCTGTGGGTCTCAGTGGCATGTTGTAGATATTAGCAGCATCTTTCTTGTAACCTTTAAGTAGTATATACCCTTTAGGTCCCACTCGAGTTAGCTGGGAAGGAAATTCGGCTGAAACGTACGTAAACACTTATTTAATAATACTAGAGATCCCGTGGTGGTCGAATTTCGACCATGGTTTATTTCATTGGCCAATATTACTTGACCTGTCATTGTATAGACTTTTGTACCATGACAGGTCAAAATATATACTGGACACTCATAGCTGTATGTATACGTTTTTGCATTTTTTTTTAACTTTTTAGCAAATATTAAGAATCAATAAAATCATCAATCAATCAATTAAAAAAATCAAGATTCCCTGAACCCAAACTACTTACATTTATAAATTATCTGTAAAAGTTCTTTCTCTTCAGGTTTTATGTCTTCATATTCATAGGGAAAAGGTAGAGTATCTTGGTTCTCCATAATCGAGGTTTACACACTACTGCAGTACGAGAAAAAAACACAAAGTACTGATAATCTCGTTATTTATGTATACCTGAAAACTGATAACGATAAATATTGTCAACTAGCAACCCGCCCCGGCTTCGCACGGATAGCAGAGATATATTCAACAATCATAATCAAATTTCAACCATTTTACACAAAACCTTAACAAATTATACACCTAAACCTTCCTCAAGAATCGCTATATCTATTGGTGAAACTAGCATGAAAATCCGTTCAGTAGTTTTTGAGTTTATCGCGAACAGACAAACAGACGTGGCGGGGGACTTTGTTTTATAATATGTAGTGATCTATCGGAGCCAGTTTAATAGTAAACAATTATATTGCTATCTTTATCTCTAAAATTTTCCTTGGTAAGTAATTCAAAGAATTTCTGACAAAACAACACAACACCAATAAGTATTAAACTGTAAAAAATAAATGTATTAGACAAATAGAAAACAATCTACTCAAAAATTGTAACATAAATCAATTGATATGTACAATGGCTAGAGAGTTACATTAGGAGGCCGCCTCGCACTCTGGTTTTCTCATGAACTTTCTTCTTATATTGTATGCGAGCCCCTAGAATAGCTGTTGATTAAGTCGTTTCAATTCCGACATCGCCATCGCCGTGGTAAACCAAAAAAGGCAGCCGAACCAAGAAAAGCGAAAAGCTCTTTTTGACATTGGCCATGATCGTCTGAGAGGTTTTGACCCTGCTTCTTAACCTACCAGTGACGCCAAACATTCTAGGTTACAAACGTGGCTTAATAGTACACAAGGTAATTATATAATTATATAACCATGTGTATTTGTAATGAAAAAAATAAACATAATTATTTACATCGCAGCAACCACACAGTACAAAGATAACAGAAGAACCCCTGTGATAATAATCATTCGATACAATATTATCGATTATTTGCTGTTGTAGATATAGATAAGTACAACAATGTCCTTATCTCTAACACCGTTGTCAAGACTCCCAATCACTCAGGTAAATAATCACATTATAAAACATATCTTCGCGAAGATTAACTAGAGGTAAGGTATAAGGTATATAATACCTATCGTTTTTGAGTAAACCTCTTAAGCATATGATTCTGATAGTCAATGTGTTGCCAATTTAATAGTTTCTCTTTCAAGCCTCTCACTTAACTCTCTTTAAAAAAAGGATATATTAAATATATTTTTAGGATTTATTTAAGGATAGATTTTATCAATGTTTTAAATTAGCAAATCGTTTGATTGGCTGTTCATTGGCATGAGAAACTTTTTCTGGCTCAATCTTTAGGCTGTCTTTGTTAACTGATAGTCATTTATAAAATTTCGCTTGATTCGAAGACTAATCAGTGTGGAGGTGTGATGTCCCTTCAACACAACGGGAGGATCCTCCGACCAGGCTAGGTGATCATGCCGGGCGGACCGCGACCAAACGGTAGATGTAGCCGTAGTGAAGTTGTATATGTTACGGCTAAAAGCCGAAGTACGGTTACAACTAGTTCTAGTCGGCTAAACCTAGATGTGGTCGATAGCAGTTCGGTAAAGCTAGCCTAGGTATTTCCTTTTTATTCACGGCTAATACCAGGTTTAGCCGATTGCATTCGGCTATTTGGTAGCAAAAGTAAAACAACAGCATTATGAAATTGAAATACCATACGAATACATAATATTATTATTTATTGATTCCTTCTAAATTTCTTAAAATAAGAACTTAAAAATAAGTAAAAAGAAAAATAAAATTGAATAAACTAATTTAACTGTTTATTACCAACTATTCTACTTTTTTCATTATTCTGGTGTACTGCCAAATGTGGGAATTGGAGATCGGTATCTCGCAGGTTGTTTGTGATCCATTGTTCCGCTTGTTGCGTCATTTTTTCGTCGAAGCAGTCGCGCCAACGTCCTGACTTACCTGATATGGAAGACGGTTTAATAAAAAACTACTAATTTACTTTATTTTACTGTATAAGAGAAGGTCTTTGAAGTCACGAAGAAAAAACTTTGGTTAAAGAAAGTACAGTAGTAGTATAGGTCAGACGGTGTTTTTCGTGTTGTTCGTTTTGTCATTAAATATTTCTATGGACGAACTAGTTGTTGATAATTCGAAATATTTTCGTCAATCTAAAATTTGACAGAATAGTTCGAAATTTTCGACAAAACGCTTTTCATAGTGTCTCCTATACTACTTAATAAGCCAGACCATAGATACGAGTAACTCGTTTCAGTGGGCTATACATTATTTAGACAAAGAATTAAGAGGTTAGCAGTATTCCATCCTGCTGACCGAGCGGAGACACTTGATAGGCTCCACAGCGACAAAATTATCAGGTAAGCCTCCTGCCTAACGAACTTCGCACCTTAATAAAGCCTCGAAGGATCTACTCATTTTAGGTTCTGTTCTAATTACTGGGCAACAACTCTTTCGCGGAGTTTACTGTATGTCACGGGTCTTAATAGCCAAGATCGAGTCCCCTCAGTACCTTTCGTCGCACCCAGATGTACCATGCACCTCAGGGCACCGTTTTCAAAGCTAAAATTCAAACAAAAAATACATCTTATCTAAAATAAACAAACCTGTTCTAATAAATCCTTGTTCTCCAGTTTTAAAGATGCCAAGCCCTCTTAAAACGTCGTAGTTTACAGATTTATTATTCTTAAAATTGTCGATGTTGAGGTGGTTACACAAATGCTCGACTTCTTTGTCTGAAAACTCTTTGCCGAAAAATTTTGCTACGCGTCGCACTGACCCTGGTAAATCCTGCAAAGTTAACGTCATTATTTTATTTCAAGTAGAAATGCTAGTTAACAGTGATTACTTGGATTTCTTTAACACCTTTAACAGATATATTTTTTTTACAAAATATACGAAAAATGTTTTTAATCAATTTTCTATGCTCGAAAAATTTAAAAAAATTACAGATGTTTATACAACATTTAAGTCCGGTTTGTGTTTATAATGGATTTGTTTTTAGACCAGTCGTATAAAGCAAAGGATAGGGTAAATCTCGAATGAAAGACAACAAGCAGTAAACTTATAAACAGCGAAATTTTTTGGTCAATAATATATTTAAGTTTAAGACCGGATTCAATGACTTCCAGTTCGTGGAGCAGGCCAGGGTTCGAAAAGGCTTCAACACCATGGACGACATATACACATTAAGGAAAATAATTTACAAGACCGAAGAATATAATCAGCCTCTCTTTCTAGCGTATGTGGACTACGAACAGGCCTTCGAAACCATCGAGATCTGTGCTGTCCTGGAATCTATGCAGAGATGTCTAGTCGACTGCCAATGAATCCAAGTACTGAGAAGTCTTTACGAAGTCGCAACGATGACTGTCCAAGTATAAGATAAGACAGGGAGACCTGTCTTATCCTGCGAAACGACATCTCCGAAACGAATGCGTTGGAGGACGTCTTCGCGCTCGACGCGCGGATGCTCCATTGGAATGGACGGGGAATCAATATCAATGGCCAATACATCTCCAACTTAAGATTTGCAGTCGACATAGTCATTCTGGCAGAATCTCTGTATGATCTGGAAGGAATACTGAACAGTCCGGACGATTCTTCGAGACGAGTGGGACTTGGGATGAACATGTACCCCGAGTCCCTCCCTCCTGATGATCGCTGGAGCCGACATGTGCTAGAGTGGAGACCGCAAACCACAAACGTAGTTTACTTGGTTTTTAAGGTTCCGTACCTCGAAAGAAAAAAACGGAACCCTTATAGGGTCACTTTGTTGTCCGTCCATCCGAACGTCTGTCTGTCTGTCAAGACCCTTTTTCTCAGGAACGCGTGGAGGTATCAAGCTGGAATTTATATCAAACACTCAGGTCTACTGTCCCTTGGAGCTGTGAAACAATCAAACTTCAAAGCCAAGGCAATCAAAAGATACAGCTGTTTATGCCGCAAATTTCCGCAAATCTTCGACACTCGCAAGGGAATCAAAACCTACACCCGTGAACTCATAATCTTCATTTCAAGATTATGAGTTCACGGGAACGTTTTATAGCACAGATAAAAGAAAAATTGCGAAAACCGTAAATTTTTTGTTCCATCTTATAATAAAAATATTTTACGGAACCCTTGGTGCGCGAGTCCGACTCGCACTTGGCTGGTTTTTTAATAACTATTAGGTTTTAAAAACAAAAATAACAAAATGGACTAAATGGCCGTAACGTTCCTCACTCTTCAGACAAAATATGTTACGAAATGTTATGCTGTACAAAATCTTAAGCAATAATTTCAATTTTAGCAAAACAAAAGAGTTACAAAAAATACGATTCTTATGACCTTATTGATATCTTGTGACGCTGATACGAGATTATATGAGATATTGTAGCTTATTATTATCTTCCATTCTGAGTTTAAATCCATATTTGACAGGACTATCAGAATAAGAGTTCTTATAGTCTAAACTGGTCTAAATCTATAAAGGTCGAATTGAAGTTGGTGCATGTGCAAGTATCTATGTGACTTAATAAATATGACATACATAAATAACTAACCTTGGAAAGTTCTTCATAAAACAAGAATAACATATTAGGATGATCCTTTTTCTCCCAAGCTTCCTTAATATGTTCGAAGTAAGGTGTAAATATTTCTAAAAAATGTATTATAGCCCAGTCAAGGAACTAAAATACCTAAATTTTGGATTACCACTCATTTTTATTTTTGATTAAGAATTTCGATACCCGCAGTCTGGACAAGTGGTCGTCATTTTTTTTTTTAACAATTTAATAAAAAAAGGACTTTTTTTACATTTCCAATGCGTGGTAATCGAAATGTCCATTTTATGATCTTAAAACAGCTAGGTTGACTGGGATATTATATTAAAGATGTTATACCATCAAAACAAATCAGTACATTTACTCATATATAGAAAGATAAAATAATCAATAGTATTTTAATGTGGGAGAGCCATGCTTCGGCACGTATGGGCCGGCTCGACTCCGCTCGATACCACGGCCTCACAGAAAACCGGCCGTGAAAATTGTTTCACGGCCGGTTTTAACCTCACTCACGCGGCGAAAAGCAATGCAAGCATTGGCTTGCATTGCTTTTCGCCGCGTGAGTGAGGTTATCGGAGGCCCTAACCCTGTCCTCTCCCCTATTCCCGTCCTTCCCGTCTCCCCCCTCTCCCGTCTTCCCCCTCTTCCCCTATTCCCACCTTAAAGGGCGGCAACGCACTTGTGACTCTTGAGTTACAGGTGTGCATGGGCGGCGGTAGTCATTTACCATCAGGTGACCCGTCTGCTCGTTTGCCCCCTTTGTAAAAAAGCTTGTTTGTAAAAAAAATGGTTATTTAAAATAATATGTGCAAATATCCGCATTATTATAATTTATTTGAATAAGTACATTTTTACATGACTGTCTATTTATAATATATTCACGACTAAGAGAGTCGATAATTTTAAATGACATTAGAGTTTCCGCAGATTCCACATCACCAGCACACTTTGACTATGTTGGAATTGGATTGTGTGTTATATCGCGGTGACCTTGGGACCATACCTAGGCCTGCCATCACTTAAATTGCCGAGGCCGGACAAAAACTTTAAAAAATCCGGACACATGGGTGAAATCGGGATTCTTTCCCGGACACCTTAAAAAAAACGCCGATTCCGTTTAAATTTTTAGCTTTTTAACGATTCATCTAACAATTATAATTGTTGCTTTGCACAGAGTGTCGGGGTTTTACCCGGACACTTTTTGAAAACCCCGCCCGGACGCTCCCCGGACGCTCTCTAAACTAGGACAAATCCGAGGAAACCCGGACGGATGGCAGCCCTAACCATACCTAGTACAGGCGTGATTTTCTACAATCTCGAACGTCAAAAAGCAAGCAACTCGACATGCAACTTCTGCGACCTTATTCTCCTCCGGTTTAAAGAGGGACATGTAAGCAACATCACATACACACATGAAAGTAGTTATAGTAGTATTTGGAATACAGGTTTTATAAACGTAGATAAGGAAAGTGATACTGTACTCTCAACATGACAGGGTATTACGTTACTCAACGGTACAGGTAACTGATAGATGACAAATGCTAACTCACGCAAATCCTGCACAAAAAGGTTCCAATAAGTTTTGAAATCACCGTTGTAGCCCTGTGTTCGCAGTAGTCTGTTGAGATGGTAGAAGGAAACTGCTACATCTCTAGGATCTCGTGCTATGTAAACCATTTTGGCGGTGTCAAGTAATGTGGGGGGTAGAAGTGATAGTGGCATGTGCGTCTTGATAAATCGTGAAGATAGAATCTCGGCTAGCTGCTCAGTTCCCGGCTAACAGACGAATTCTAAAAGCTCAAGATTTTTTTCGCTGTGACTGTTTTCTTGTCTGAATTTCTTTTTGTTGTTTGGATGGACGCTAACAGAGAACCTGTAATGCAAAACATCTGGTGTAAGAAATCGCTTCATAAAATTTCCTCCGTTAGCAACAGAGCAATATTACTGACTCTAAGAATGGGTAGCGTTCGATGAGTGGAATAGCGTTGGATTTTTCATAGTCTAAGTCATTGGCCACCAACCGTATCCGTAAATTTGTTGACAAATCTGTATTAAGGAATACGCCATAGTTAAATCTTGATACTGCACACATTACTTTCGAAACGCTTCGGAATATTTTCATTACTTATTATTACTTATTAATGAAAAATCTTTTTAACAAAAAATTAAACCGACGAAAAGAACTAAAAAGCAAAAAATAAATAACTATAAAAATTTTATAATCTAATTTTGAGTCGGCGCCAAATAATAAAATGATTAATTATACCTACGTACAGTTGGTTATTGATGATTTTTTTTCATCATCAGCTCAGCTACATGATGATTTCTGAACGTAAATACCTGATAAAGTAATGAAAAGTAAACAGAAACATGCCAGTATATTTATGAAAGCTTGATTTAGGTTCATGAAAATAAAGCTCAGTTTAAAAAATATTAATACACTCTTTTTAACACACGTCGTAAACATCAACTTTTTGTACCTGTCTCTAAGCTCGAAAAAATGAACAAGTCGTTTCGGGGTCCCAAATAATAAATAAACTTTAAGTCTGAACAAATTTAAGTCTACAGTAAAACAGAAACTATGTCTGAAGGGTTATTACTCAATAGTGGTTTAACGGAAGATTAAAACGCTCGGGATTAAATTATTTTTCGATTTACAGGCTATTTCAAACACTTAATAGAAATGTAATGTGAGTTTAGTTTACTTACTTTGAATTTTACTAACACAGTAGTGTACAACAAAACAGTGCTATAATACATTTAACTAAATATTGTGTAACTGTCTGGTTGTAAATGTCTAAATATTGTGTAAGTGAAGTGTGTGATAGTATGTATATGTATAATTATAACTTCACATATTTCCCACACGGCCGTCTGATCCCAAACTAGACAGAGCCTGTGCTATGGTAACCAGACTGCTGATAAACATACATACATATTATAGATAAAGTACAGCCAGACACAGAACAAATGATCATGCTCATAACACAATTATTTGTCCTAGGTGGGAATCGAACCCACGACCTCTGGCTCAGCAGTCAGGATCACTAAGAACTAGACCAACAGGCCAGTATGGATCTTGCCACAGTATATCGCACGCAGGCCGCCAATATTTTTACCTATAAGCCACCCGACAATGCTGTGCTCCTACTCTTTAAAATTTGTTTGGTGTAAAAAGAGTGGTTGTGAGTTTATGGGCCCGATTTCTTCTCACAAGGCTCAACTACTTGGAAACAGGCGGTTGTAGATCGACACAGGCAGATAGCGATCTTAACTATTTGCAAAATGGTATGTATATTTGTTATTTTTGGTTATAACATTTTTAACTTTTAACAACGGAACCTATTGTTGCGGTAACATTGCGATAATCTATAATATATATAATTTTTTAGTAAAAAAAAAAAATATTTCAACTAATTTTCAAGGACCTACCAAACCTACCTGATCGTGGATAACTGGAGACAAAAACGTCAGACGGTCGTATCGGCATGTTATAAATGTTAGCTGCTTCTTCTTGGTATTTTTGTGTTAATACATAGCCTTTAGGGCCAACTCTGATAAAACCGTCGAACTCACCTGTATACAGGCACAAAATAAGTAAATTAAGGTCATTGCTATTATCACTTATTGTGACCGCATTGCTTTAATACAGCAAGTAACTTATGAGTCTAAAGGCTTTTTAGTTACGCTATTTACAAAGTGTGATAGTGATGATTGTTACGAAAATACATCTCCGCCGAAATGGCTAGACCGATTTGGCCAATAATTATTTTAAAATGTTAATATAGTAAGACTAAAATTCTCGGAGAAAGCAAAATATGAGAAATCGGACGACAAAATTGGAAATTCGGGAAAAATACTTTTTCTATGGAAGATATCTGTTGATCAATTAAGCACGCAATTTCCGCTAAACGGATGTGGATTAAATAACAAAGTTCTATCCTGGATTAATAAATAGATTAATAATGGATTAATAAAAAAGGATACAGGAACTAAGATTAACGGGCCGAAGTCGCAGTTGAAAATTAGTTCTATAGTATACTATTAGTTCTAAAGTTATTAAAATGAATATGAAGTAAAGTACCTTCAAAATATTCCAATAACTTTTTGTTTGAATTTCGAAGGGAAACTGATTGTTCGGATTCATAATAAAATTATAAACTTGTTAGCCGAGTCTAATCAAAGATTTTCTTGCTCAGATTATTACTATGAAATACTGTTTTGCGGCGTACTGCAGTTATAATAATAACAATTGCTTGATTGTTACTTCCTGTTATATATATGTTACAGTGATGTCTCAAGCGCAGAGTATCCACATATGCAACTAAGTTTATGTTTTAAATTTTAGTTATTAATTAATCCGTTCATTTTATTTGACACATTTAATGATAAAATACATGTTATTTTTTAATCCCCAGATTAAGGAAATCCCTCCAAATAATCGAATTGTAGAAATGTCAAATGAAGTTGAAAATTTAGATTCTGATGTTGATGATTTACATTAAACATCATAATATGATGTTATTAACGATGATGTCATAATTGATGAAAGTTAATATTATTAGCTTTAAAATAGCTAATGTGCTGGCTTTCATGATTATAATTCCTGGATTTTATTGCACGCTTTGACCTGGATAAAATGCTATTTATTATTCTGACACTTTGGGATTGTCCATTAATCACGTGAGGCTCAAAAGGGGGGAAAAAAAATCACGAAATATCACAAAGGGGGAAGGCGGGTGCAGTGAGATAACACGTGTATTTATTTTTCGTAGAACGCACGATTATATTTGTATTTAAAGACAATATTTTGATTTTTTTAAATATTTTAAAACTTTAAAACTAAGCAATCTATAGATATAAAATCGTTCGTAAAAAAATCGTAATAGTTTTAACTGATTCTAAGAACCATTACGGGCCGCTTGGCCCAATTCGCATATATTCACCATAACTGCGACAGACGGCCCACTATGCCGAGGATGTCTCAATGCAGAGAAAAAAACCGCCCACGTTATCCTAGAGTGCGAAGGAGTGGCCACGCAACGGACAAGTATCTTCACGGGTCGCTCCTTGGGTGCGGATTCTTCTGGGAAGAGCTAGGTGGGCACAACTAGACAGCCAATATTTGCAAGCATAATCACCCGATTGTGAATCTAAATGTGAAAACAGAACCTTTTACCAATCCCAATACCATCGTAGATTCCATTCGTTTTCGGACACCATCGATATTGATAATTGTCCATATACACCGGTATGATTATATCTAGTGTTGCAATAAAAATCAAATTGAGTCGCTCCTAGATCAGGTTTTTTATTTTCTCAGTCAGGCAATAAAGTTATAGGTAATTTACAATCATAAGGACTGTCGTTGGGCCAACCTACCTTACTACAGGCAGTGCTAAAATGTATACAAACATGCAACGCGAGAACGCAGCCTTATCAGTCACTGAGTACCTCCCTGGTAGAATGATAAGTAATATGTACACCATAGTGTGGATACCATAGCAATACATAGTGAACTAGCGTTTGCCGACGGTTTCGTATGCGTTAAAGTTATTTTGCTATCCCTCAGCATCGGTAGGTACTTTTTTCTGGATCAAAGGTATTTAGGTCATTTTATGTCGATCGACTCATTATCGCATTTATAATGTTAACAGTGAATATTATCTACTAGTAATAAAACTGGTAGTGCGCAGTGCCTTATGGAAAATTCTATATAAAATGAATAATTAAATTGACATGACAGTAAACATTGACTAAGCCGGAATGTAATAAAATAACACAAATAAACTCTACAACGTAAGTTGAGTGATATGTTTACATATCACTACATATTATAAAACAAGGTCCCCCGTCTCGTCTGTGTGTCTGTCTGTTCGCGATAACCTAAAAAACTACTGAACGGATTTTCATGCAGTTTTCACTCTTAGACAGAGTGATTCATGAGGAAGGTTCAGTGTATAATTTGTACCCGTGTACTGGTGCTATTATGTATTCTGTGCCCGTGCGAACCCGGGACGGGTTGCTAGTACAATATAAAAAGTGTTGCTATACATTATGGCAAAATACATTCGACAAAATAACCCGCATTGTGTGAATACCACAATTTTAATTAAGTACATTTAAGTCAAAACTCGTTTGATATCAATTCTTAGGTTATTACTTACTAACTTTTGGCCGAGGCTTCACTCTCACACACACACTTTGCGGTCGGTTGCAGACAATGGATTGTCTAAGGAACATATTATGAATGTCTGCCATGAAATCGGATTATTCCTCCTCACTCGTGTCACCTAACAGTTCTAAAAAGGACTTAAATAATGTTAACAGTTTCTTTATAACGTTAGTGAAAACTGAGTCAAAGGTATTCTGCATTACCTCTAAATTCATCCTTCCGGTCGAGGAACAAGAAATTTTCACCATTATTAAAGGTTTGAATCATAATTGTGCAGTGGGAATCGATCAGTTTAGTATCGAAATCATTAAGAAGTACGCAAACCTTTTTACCCCTACCATGACACACATCTGTAATCTATCTGTCTCTCCAGGTGTTTTCCCAAGAGCGTTCAAACTAGCAGTTAGCAAACTTAAACAGAGAGACTGTGTAAGTAACTATCGTCCGATCTCCATACTACCGGCATTGTCAAAGGTCTTGGAACGCCTTAAAAATCAGCGTCTCATAAAATTTCTAGAAGCGAATGAACTACTTTCCTCTGCTCACTGACTCAGTTCATGAATTAGTAAACTCTGTTGTAGCCAACTTAGACAACAGAAAAAAAAAATTGGTTGCCTGTAAAGTCGGTATACGGGCGAAAGTTTTACGTGACAACGACTTTGAGTGGTAAAATAATTTTAATGTGAATATTCATTCGTATAGTAGGAAGAAGGATGAAATAATAGTAACAATTTAAAACATTTATTTATACAAAGAATTATATTTAAAACGCGTGCCTCTCACTCGCTCTCATTGTGAGCGCATAACGTGAGCGGAGCGTAACGCAGTTTCTTGAAGTGTCACCCGGCAAACCAATTTATAAGACGTTGTCACGTCAAAAAGGTCTTACACAGTTCCTTGACTGTCAGGAAGCATTCGACACAGCGTTATACGCAGTCTTGCGCAGTGGGTTGCCGACAGCCGCATCACGCGTACACGTTATTTTTAAAGTACTAAAAACGTAATTCGAAATCGTTTTGATATATTCTTTAAATACTGTGAAATTCATAGAGAAAATTGACATGGTTGTTTATGTGCAGTATTACAATATATATCTAGATATGTAAGAGAAAAAAAAAGCCCGGTAGCGCTATATATGTAACTTTTAAAAATGAACCTATTAACCCTATATGCTTATGTTTTCCTCAAATTATTCATTAAAACTTTTTGTAAGATTATGAATATTTTCCACCATACGGTTTAATAATCGAGAGAGAAAAGGGAAGAAGTTTATTAATCTAAACTTCTAAAGACATAAAAATAAAACACATGTAGGATTTTTGTATGCCAAAACATTGGAAATGAAAAATAAACGTTAAGTACTTAATTTACATAGCAATTGTAATATTTTTTACGAATAAAAATATTAAAGAGGTAACCCTACAAACATTTTAGAGCCTGGCTAGAGTAGGCAATTAAAATGGTAGGTATCGATATTTTTGTAGGGAGTGATTTATCTGTTACGTGTAACTACTTAGTAATCTGTGCCAAGGGTGTTAAATGTCTCATTTCAATTGCACATAGAGAATCTTGTAACCAGCTGGCGTAAATTTCAGACCGTAAGACTATCCAAATAATTTACTACGCATTATGTCAATCCCTTATTGACTATTGCGTAACATCACGGGAAGGTGCGGCCAGAACACACTTCATGGAAGTAGAAAAGGCATAGCGTGCCATTCTCAAGGTTACAGCCGGTCGCCCCTTTCGTTTCCCAACTGTTGATCTATACCAAGAATGAGACATTCTAACGGTTAAACAACCGTTCTTATAGTACTGTTCATACTGTTATTAAAAAACACCCCGAGTCTCAGTTTGACGGAAAAAAATTTAAGATAAAAATGAACGTCAGAGCTCAATGGGGTAGAGGATTAGGCTAGCAAGGCAAAAAGGACATCACTTGCGTTTCGGGTATTATAATTAGTATAATTTTTAAGCAATGAAAACAACTTATCGTCTGGCGGGCCGTATTTGCCGAACTACTACTATACTTGCATAAAAAAAAATATGTCATAATGGGATAATTATCAAAAAAACATGTAAATAACGTATTTTATTATCTTATTGTAATTGAACTATTTCAATAAAATAACGTCATTTGTTCATAGTGGATAGCGTAGATCCGTATCCCGCAAGTTGTCTGCAATCCATTGTTCCGCCTGCTGTGTCATCTCTTCATCGAAATAGTTGCGCCAGCCGCCTGACTTGCCTGGATAGAAGTAAATTTGTTAAATTAAGGTCGTATATAACTAATAATATGTTGAAATGATTTTGGAAGTGAAACTTTTTTAGAATCGTTGTGATTTGAAATTCGATGAAAAGAAAAAGCGACAGTAAAAAGAGACAAACATATTCATAAATAGGATCAGAGCCCGCCAGAGAATGAGATAGAATATAGGTATCAGTGTTTCCTATAATCTTTGTCTTTGCGCCTGCTGAAGCATCTGAAGGCTTGGTTGGCTTGGCCTTCAGATGCGTCAATGTCAACGTGGTGTCATTTTTGTGCATTTGCGTATTAAAATTCGTTGGTTAATTAATTTGTGGTAATTATATAACACACCTTTGACTTTTATATAAATTATCTAAAACTAAATTTATTAACATTAGTAAATTATTTGTGTTGTTTTTTATATTTTATTTCTCATTCTCTCGTAGGCTACTTTTTCTGAAGTTTCACTTCTGCCGTGTGTGAATTGCACACACACACACTTGTTTTTACATGCTTTTCTGTACAAATCAATAAGTAATACCTTTTCTGACAAAAGTTTCATTAGGTGCAAGCATTCCTAAATCCCTCAATTCTTCGTAGTTAACCGACTTATTGTTTCTAAAGTTTTTGATACTGAGATGTTCACATAGACGGTCAGACTCCTCTTGATTCAGATTTTTACCTAAAAAAGTAGATACGCGACGTATCGATGCGGGCAAATCCTAAAAAAAATATTAATGATGTTGTAGTTTCACATGGAGTTGTAAAATAATAATGTTGCAGTCACCTAATTAAGACGGTGGTGCCATCTGTTAACGAGTAGCCATCATCAGCCTTTCATCGTCCACTGTTGGACATAGGCTTTTCCTAATGTCCGCCACTGAGGTTGATCGTCAGCCCTCCTCATCCAGTTTTTCCCCACTGTTTTGTAATTCTATTTATTTATTATTATTATATTATTCTAATTCTTGGAGCTATGTCGGTCATTATTATACATTGAGACAAATGGCTCTATCTTTTAACGAATGATCATCCTCCGCGCCTTTTCGCAACTAAGTTGGGGTCGGTTTCAGTCTAACTATGATACGGCCGAACTTCGATTTTTTACGTGAAGCGACTGTTATTAGACCTCCACAACCCAAGATTTTTCCGATATCGAAGTTCTGTAGTTAGAACAGGTTGTTGTACTTTTTAGGGTTCCAACTAGTCGTAACAAATGCCACAGATTTTACATCTATCTCTATACCAAAATTGATAAATTTAAAAAGTTTAGGGACGATTTGTAGAAAATAACTTGAGATACCTCACAGACGGCCGTCTGATTCCAAGCTAGCCAGAGCCTGTACCTGCCACCAGACTGCTGATAAATATACTTAATAATATTACTAAATACATACATATTATACATAAACTACACCCAGACACAGAACAAACGATCGTGCTCATCAATTATCATCAATTATGTCCTGCGTGGGAGTCTAAGCCACAACCTCTGGCTGTGCAGTAAGGATAGTGATCCTTACTGCAGAGCCAGAGGTTGTGCCACTAATCCAACAGGCCCGTCAATGAAAAAAATTAAATGTAATGAGGTGAATGAAACCGTGAGCTATTAAAATTCTATATACCTTGGCAAGTTCTTCATAGAACAAAAATAGCATATTAGGATGATTCCTTTTCTCCCAAGCTTCTTTGACATGTTCAATAATAGGGCAGAATATATCTGTAACATCAATTACTAATGAAATTGAATATAACAGTTAAACAATATATATAAAAATATAGGTAGCTACTTATACTATATTTACTAATTAAAATTTATATAATGTGTTTAAAATACGAAGATATTTTTTTCTTCCTATACCATAAGTTATAATATTGTTCCGTTGTGTGTTTTATTGTTAGATCTAACATTTGAATCATTAAAAATTAAATCATTAAAATGTGACATTGGCTGAAAGGACGGAATCAATCAAATATTAATTTGGCAATAATTAGATTCTTGGGGGACTTCCCGTGATGGGAAAAGTATTTTCCTATTGTTTGTTCTCCTGTTGAAATGAGGTGGCAGGAAGACGTTTAAGGTGGCGTTAAATTTATTGTGTCAAGGAACTAGTTCAACATACGAGTACATGTGTAAATCGGCACGTAATGGCGGTTATATGTATAAAATATAAAAGGTGTGATACTTGTTTCTTTAGCCGATGACGTTTTGATTCAATAACACCGATCGTAGTCACGGATCGATGCGTCGGGTGAACAACAAGGTATTTATATATATACCTTATAAATATCATCGCAATTAAGTCCCTATTTACATATCCAATACTAGCAACCCGCCCCGGCTTCGCACAGGTACAAATTATAAACATAAACCTTCCTCATGAATCACTCTGTCTATTAGTTAAAACCGCATGAAAAGCCATTCAGTACTTTTTCAGTTCATCGATTCATTAATCAGTTTATCGCGAACAGACAGACGCGGCGGGGGACTTTGTTTTATAATATGTACTGATGAATAGAACTTGTGAAAGTTTAAAAAGAATTATTTCTAGAGGATATTAAGGACTTACTAACCTAAGAAATCGATATTTTTAATTTTTTTTATCTTTCTACTTACACAAATGTTTGGTGAACAAATTCCAAAACTCTTTGAATGTGCCTGGAAAATCAAATAACCTAAAGAGTTTAGCATGATGATAACACGATACAGCCACATCCCTTGGGTCCCGTGCAACGTACACCATCTTTGCAGTGTCCAGCAAATTCGGGTTGAGCAAAGACATTGGAACGTGAGTCTTGATAAAGCGAGCTGTCGACTCCGGCATCGTCTCAAGCACTCCAGAAACAGGTTGGGCAAACATTTTAAATATTTCTTTGACTTCTTGTTCATCCATTGATGAATCAACACATTTTACTAATGCATCCAATATATTTAAGTCGAAGAAAATGAAGTAGCTAAAAAAATTTAAAATAACAGTTTGTATAAATATATTTATACAAACTGTTATTTTAAATTTTTAATATATATTAATACATTGTAAATTTAAATAAAGAATGTGTGTGTATTATATAGTATAGTTATATATTTATGATTTCTACTTAAACAAAGCACAAAACATAAATATGTAGGATGTAAAATAATAAGTAGGACGTTGGATCAAAGGAAATGTACGTAAATTTGACCAGGTAGTACGCCCACAGGTCACAACTGCTGTCCAGACCATATAGACGCTTCCTTTGTTAGAAGTTTTCCCTAAAAAACCTTAACATACCTTACGAATAAACAATTCACTATCAAATTGTGTTAATATGAGTAATCAATAAAAGTGCATATGTAGTAGGATATCTTACTCCAAAAACATATATCTTTGTGTAAGTGGAATTGCTGCTGCCGTGGAATAATCTAAATTGTTTGCCAGCAACCAAACAAGTTCTTGAGTCCACGTAGTTCCTAAAAGCAGTAATCAATTTTACAGGCTATATTTAATTTGGTTATTTTAAAAGGCTCATGTATATGAAGGTACAGATTTGTTTTGATTTCCCCCAACACAAAGGAAAGATCTTGTGAGTTGGCGGGCTGCCACCCCTATATTATACTAATTAGTGCAAGATTTTTGTTGGTTTGCCCTGTAACATTGATAGATGTACATTTGTTTTAAATGTGGATGTCGAAACTAGTACGACTTACTTTATTTCTTTAAATTACTAATGAAGGCCATTGAAAACTACTGCAGAATATCTACCGGGATGTGACATGTCTATATTTTTTTACAAAAATAGTAACCGATAAGGTTAAATAAAACACGCAAGGTCTAGTGGCAGGGGTCGGCAACCTGTAACTCGCAAGCCACATGTGGCTCTTTCGATGTAAAGTTGTGGCTCTCCAGTTCCATATGTAAAAAAATATTGTAGGGGCGCCACTTGTATTTACAAATTTTGTTAGCTATTTAAAAATTGTAAAATTTTGTAAATTAACATTTGGCTTTTCAGTCTCAAAAGGTTGCCGACCCCTGGTCTAGTGCGATTGGACTATGAAGAAAAACAATTTTCGATAGTCGAAAAGGTGGGTGATAAAGAACCAACCTTTTTAAATAACTCTAAAGAGTAACTCTATGGAAACATTAACATTACATATTACCAACAATATTTCTTTTCAAAAAGTTTTTTGTTTTATACTTTCTTATATAAAAAAATAGAAACGTATTGTCATAATAATTATACGAGGAAAAATAAAATAATAAATGTATTTAACGCAATTTTAACCAGATCGTTGATAGCTTGCGACGAATACATCTGTTGATCTCAGTGGCATATTGTAGATATTAGCAGCATCTTTCTGGTAAGGTTCATATACTATGTAACCCTTGGGTCCAACACGCATTGACTTGAAGTTAGTGTTGTCGGCTGAAATATATATAGTAACGTTTATTATCTTTATACAATATCGGTATAATCGTCGTGTTTATCTAACGCTATATTATGGAGACTGGAGAAAGTTAAAAATGCTAGAAGCTGACACTTCTGAATTTACGAAGATGTTTCTGGGCACCCCAACGCGAAAGCATCTACAGTGAAATCCCACGTGCCTTCACTGTGACTTGCAAGGAGGATGGTGTGACCCGGGTGTTATGTCCGAGCAGACTTGTTGTCCTTGGGCGCGTAGATTACCAGTCCGTTAGAGGTCAAAACAAACAGGTCGTATAGCGAAGTATGTTTGCCATTGATGCCGTACGCCTCCGTTTTAGTCATCTTATTATTTTAGACGCACAGTAGGCTACACCATGTGGGTTGTGATGTGGCATACCTACTGTGTTGTGCTTGTGCCACACTGTTGACGGTTCGATTCCTTTATTTATTCGGTAATAAAAAGTAATAAACTACTAGCTCAATGTATACCAATTGACATCATTGATAATGGTATCATTGATTAGATTGTGGTTAATAACACGAGTCCATCTATTAATTTAATCATTATCACTTATAATTTATTTTGTTTCATGACGTTTCTACCGTATAAAACGATCAATATCTAAAAACTATATCGATTTGTAGAAACGCCACATATTTTGATTGGCCTTAAAAGGTTTTGAATGCGACATGCGTGAAATTACTCAATGAATAGAAATTAAATTATAAAATGACCTGTCCACCGCTTGAAGAACACTAGGCCTGACACCGGTGCGGGGGCGCATTGTTAATGACCTCATTAATACATGGATACAATAGAAGTCATTTATAATACCGACATTAATATGCCAGCGTTTAATTTTATTTTCTCAAAGACTTTCATTTACATATACGTGGGACACACTGAAAGTGTTGCGTAACTCATTATTAAAACAATTCACATGTAAATTAATGTAATGTGTAGTGTAATGTAATATATTTACTGCTTTTCGAAGTACTCTCCATTACATTTTAAGCACTTTTTCATTCAGTCAAACCATTTTTGAAAACATGAGGACCATTGGTCTAAGGGCATGTTGTTCACGTGCTGGTTGAAAGCTATCACGGCCTCTTCCAGCCCCGTAAATGTCATAACTCTCATCAAATCTTTAATTTTTGGGATAATAAAGAAATCGCATGGTGCCAGGTCTGGACAATGTGCGGGATGGGTCACTAGCTCTACCTTTTCAGAAGCCAAAAATTACTTTGTCTTGTTCGCGGTGTGCACCGAAGCATTGTCATGGTGTAATAGGTTGCGACTTCTTAGTAGTTTTTCCCTAACTTTTTCAAAGACACTGGGCAGACAAATGGTGGTGGACCACTAAGCATTAACTGTCTTTTGTTCTTCAAGTGGGACCGTGCAGGCAGGACCCGCCCGGGAGAAAAAAAACCTTATTTTTTTGCCTACGTGTCTCGCCTGCCTCAATTTTGTTGGTTTGCTGTCACCTTCAAATACCCATACAGAAGACTGTTACTTTCTTTCCGACATATAACAATAAATCTATGTTTCATCTCCTGTCACAATGTCATACACAGCATTTGAACGTCCGTGATCGTACTCGTCCTCACAAGCGCCATCTATCGGCGTTACGCAGAGTCTAGGCGGAAGGGGTTTGACAGTCAACACTAACCTAGGAACTGTACAGTGTTTCTTTGCGTGTTATACAACGTTACGTGATATACAATACGTCGTGGTTCAATATCAAAAGGGAGTTTTCTTATCGCCCGTAGTACCCCGTGTCCACATTATGTCTAGTTCTGTGCCTGAGGATTCGACATATTTAATTTTTTAATATTTATTTCTCACTTTTTATTGGGCCGGTTTGTAATATTTCTAAGTTACAATGGCCCAAAATAAAAGTTATACCGGTACTACTGCAACATATTCATTGTGACGAGCATAAATAGCTCAGCAACCATATTAAATCAATCGATTTGCAACCCGCGAAATACATATTGTGTGAAATAGTAATAAATTGTGCTTTCTGAGAGCAAATTTTAGTCAATAAATATAAAAAAGACCCAAATCGCAATAGGGTTGCCTATAACATTGAATGAGTTCTCTCGTTTTCTCCAGGATGTCTTCATCAGATTCTTATATGATGACAACGGAACTACCTGGGAAGTATACCCTTTCAAACATAATAATAATTTTCCACTAGGTTCCACTGTTTATACCATCAACTGTTAGTCTGTACTCTACAATAGGTAATAATTTATTGAATCAAAGAACCTTTCTTTACAAAGCATTTTACAACCAAGGAAAGGACAGAATCATTACAAAGGCGGACATATGATGAACTCTGGCTCTTAAACTATGGTAACCTGTGACTTAGGAGTTATTGTTCCGCTGTCGCTAAATGACACTACATATTTGCCTTATGTGTACATGTGTGGTTTCCTGTGTGTCTGTATGTGTGGGTGTGAGTGGTGTGTATGAGTGGTGAGTTTGTGTGTGCTTGTGTGTTTGTCTGTGTGTACTTGTGATAGTCCCAACAGTGAATAGTCATTGAAGGGGATTTAATAGGCTTTCAGTCTGTGAGTAGTCGAAGCTATGCGACCATCTCTGTATTTTAATTTGGGCTTGATATTTATTTAGTTCGACGATTTGACTATTTTTGTTTCCTTTTTATAGATACTTGTAATTAGATTAGTACATAATGCTACCTTCTGGCGAAAGAGGTGCGATGTACTTGTGTGTAACATGTAAGACTTTGTTTATGCGTGGTCGGATCTGGTGGTGAGATTTGTTGGCCTTTCCAGAGATTGCAGGGTCATCAGCGTATCTAAAAATTCTTGCATTCGGTAGGGATTGGCTACAGAGGTCATTTATATAAATTTGGAATAACGTAGGCCCAATCACACGTCCCTGCGGCACACCGTAAGAAATTACGTAAGGTTGTGAATTGTTCCCCGTATGCCGATCTTTTCCAGTTTTTTGAGAAATGTAGAAACTGAGATACTATCGAATGCATTCGTTATATCTAAAAAAAGAGCCAAACATTTACTTCCTTCAAGTTTTTGTACTACGCACTCTATTAGGGCAGCGACAGCATCTTCAAAGGATACCCCTGGGCCTGGGCTTGGGCAATATGAATAATGAAATGTCAAATCGGACTGTGTGATGAATACTTATACAAACCTCGTTATTTATCACATTATCTGACTATTATGAATATTGCTACGTAACTGTTGGACAAGTTGAAAATTAAGGTACACAAGGTACATTAGGCGCTAGGACTAAGAACATACATGGAAGGACCATCGTCATTAGCAAACACGCGATGCTACTGAGAGCAGTTGTTTTCCATTGGGTACTATTTAAACGATTGACTGCAAATTTAAATTTTAAGTGTCAAAATTAATGGGTTTGGGTTACGAAAACTACCTACCTACCTACCTACTACTAACTACTAAGTGAGCGACTGACTGCGAGTGCCGAGAAATCTCTAAAACAGCAAGTTACAAACATTATTTTGAGTTATATAATTAATACAAAACGATATAGGCAGATAGATAGATAGGTATCATAAAATGCTGTGATGACTGATGATTTCGTAATGCATTTTGTCAAACGTTATTTATGCTTTGCATTGTTTTACCAATTAACATGATTTTATATAAATTTTAGTTTTTCAAATGATGTTTTGATGTAATGAAATATTGTCTTTCAATTATTTGTCAAATGAGTTATTTACGGAAATAATAGTTTGTAAAGTGATAACTTTATCAAGTATAAATTTACCCCTAACGTGGTCGAAAATGTGACACATATATCCAAAAAAACAAATACTACTGTAAACATATTAATACACCAAAAATAAAAATTATTAAGCTATTTTGAAATCACATGCATATTATATAATATTGAATAAAAACATATTTTATTACTCTGCCAAATAGGTGGGGATCATTATTATACAGCCCTGTCAATTTGCTTATTTCATTCATTCATTTATTTCATATTTAAATTTTTTTAAACGGTCTGGACACTATGAATAATGCTATATTAATCACTTGGTCCATAACACACACTCAATTACTTACTTTCATATACTTTGTTTAAGTATTCCTGTTCTTCCGGTTTTATGTATTCAAATTCATAAGGAAACGGAAGAGTATTTTGTTTTTCCATTGTCACACACGACTACTGACTGAAAATTAACGCAATGAAATTGTTGCTTGTTATTTTTTATTTATAATTTTATCATGAATCTATCGAGTAACTGATACATGTTAATAAATTATATATATACCTTTATCAGCGTAGGTGGGGCTCGGCAATCTTATCAATATTTATTTGTACGTCTTGTTAATGTCATGTGTCTAGGTGGCCTAGAAGAAAAGAAAACGATATTTGATGATCTGTCACTCGTCAGTAACCCCAAAATTATTGGTTTCCAAACGTTCATTTGTCGTGACTTATTAAAATAGGAGTTGGAGGAATGTAGTAAGAAGGCTCTAACGGCGAATACATTATTTTATTTTAAAAGGTATTTTCGATCCTGAGACCCCACTAAGGGGTCTGAAAATGCCTCGAAATGGTTCGTGTAAATTATATTGTAGTGCTTTGCGCCTAGATCTATACACGTATATTAGTATGGTTTAATAATACTACTGCCTACGAATAAATTAGAATGTTGGATCAAGGTCAAGGGCGTGCAGGATGCTTATCTGTACTAATATTATAAAGCTAAAGAGTTTGTTGGTTTGGTTGAACGCGCTAACCTCAGGAACTACTGGTTCGAATTAAAAAAATAATTTAATTTAATTGTATAATTAAAATAATTTAATTGTATAATCAAAATTCCATGTTAACAGTTAAATATTAACGCCGTCATGTCTTGATTTATGATAATACCTATGCATACAAATCGTAAAAATTTAAAAAAGAAGTTCTGTTCCTTTTTTAAATTCCAACTGAGTACCTACTTAAAAGTGTTTTTAAAACAAGTGTTAGCAAAACTCAGATGGTGATTCTCAGACATTTGTTTTACTAGAGATAGACACATTTGTATTTCTAGTTATCTCTAAATTAATATTTACATATATTGCTATGAACACAACAAGATAGTTATAGGATAATAAAATATTTTTTAATATTTATCAGATCAAATTGCATGCGTTAACTTACAGCCACTGTGGTAAATGTGACACAATATGCATCTTGTACCGAAACTGTTGGTCTAGTGGTTAGTGATAATTGTGTGATGAGCACGATAATTTGTTCTGTGTCTAGGTGTAATTTATCTATAATATGTATGTTTTTAGAAATATATAAGTATGTTTATCAGCAGTCTGGTTACTATAGTAGGTACAGGCTCTGCCTAGTTTGGGATCAGACAGCCGTGTGTGAGATGAAACTAAATTGAGACACACTATGCCATCTGATGACGATTAGAGGAAGTCATAAAAGGTTACGATTACCTAAATTAAGATGCACGCCATCTTTTGACATTGAACGGAACTATTAGTCCATTATATTAGAAAAACCTAGAATCCTGAACCTAAGCTCGTAACAATATGTTTTATTGTTTCTCAGCGGCTCCCGATAACACCACATTAGAGGGTGCTGACTCCGTACTCGCTTAACGAATAAATTAGGATTATTTTTTATTTCTAGTCTGTCTTATTATTTCAGTCCCAAGGTTCGCAACTACAGGATCGCTTGTAAAACTATAAGTAACACAACTAGGTACCTACTTAATCTTATTTTAAAATTATAGTATCATAGAATACCAGTACGGTAATACAACATACCTTTATCATATAAAGAAATAGGTTATTAAATAAATAAAAAATGGTGACATAAGATCATTACTATAGCGAAAGCCATTGGTTTGTAAAAATGTTTTTTGTTGTTTTGTCTCGTAACCTGTGTACGAACTTAACTTTTTAATTTGATGACGATTTACATATACCTCTACATAATAAAAAAAAGTAAAATAAACCTAAATCATTTGTTTTTTTAGTATCAGCAAATTATTGAATATTAGAGAATTAAAATGAATAAAGTATTAATTAGGAATATTTCTTCGAAAATTTATGCCTGTGTGTGATATTACAAGATAATTTTAATGTATAACTGCAATATTTCCAATTACTCCATAATGAACCAAAGAGGACTAGCACTCTCCCGTTCCGCAGAGGACGCACCAGGCGCCGTAGGGTACCTAATGACATACGGTCTCCATGAGCACTGGCCTTAAGGCATCTCGAAGGGTAACCCGAAACAGAAGAAAATAGGCCCAAGAGGGTGGCGTGAGGTGTTCAAAGCGCGCCTTTCTAAACTGAAGGAGGACACGGTCCGACTCACGACTATGCGACTACCTGCTTTGTGGACAGGTAGTCAAGTCTGTCAGGGGTTCAGGGAGTTCCTTCCTAGGATATACCTGAGCCCCCGACCAAAAACACCTGTGACGGAACACCGTGTGGTTTTAGTCGGTTCGATTCCGATATAACCACTTCGACGAGTACTCGGTGAAGTGGTACCCGAGGGGGATTCCACACGTAAAAAAAAGTAAATCAAAACCAATAGAGTCCCATTGACCTAGAATCATGAAATTTGGTAAGAAGCAAGGTCTGACAGCACAAAAAGGAAAAAGGAAAGGACAGCACAGAAAGGAAAAGGAAAAAATCCGAAAGTCGTTAATTAATTGTTATATCATGAAAAAATATAATATAAAAATAGTTTTTGTTATTACAAACTTATATTTTGCGGTAGGAAAGTTGATTTTGTCGTAAATCGAAGTATCGGAAAAGACGGGCAAAAATCTTCGAGAATTGATTTACCAGAGCGACTTACTATCTACATACAAGTTTGTTTGCTTACGGAACCTTCGGTGCGCGAGTCACACTCGCACTTGTCCGATTTTTTTAATTTTACTGAATACCTTACCTTAAAGGATTTAAAAGTACATTTAAAACAAGTGTTAGGAAAACTCAGCTGTTGATTTTAAGACATTTTAAAAAACAACTATTTTTATTGTCAGCATTATATGATAGGTACATTTTTTTTTTAATGTTATAGGGGGCAAACGAGCAGACGAGTCACCTGATGGTAAATGACTACCGCCGCCCATGGGCACCTGTAAATCAAGAGTCACAAGTGCGTTGCCGCCCTTTAAGGTATAGGGGAAGAGGGGGAGAGGGGGGAAGACGGGAGAGGGGGATTAAAGGGGAAGAGAGGGGGAGAGGGAAAGGACGGGAATAGGGGAGACGGAAGGGTTAGGGCCTCCGGTAACCTCACTTTAAGTAAAGATTACTAGTAACGTGGGTCACACATTACTAGTATTCTTGTTAACCCCTCCAGCTAAGCATAACGCTTGTGCTAGGAGTAGGTTCACGACGGTAGTGCACTGGGTGGAGTTCGAACCCACAACCACTTGATCGCAAGTCCGACGCCTACGCTACCGCCGCTAACTCTCGCGGCGAAAAGCAATGCAATCATTGTTTCACTGCCTGTTTTCTGTGAGGCCGTTGTATCGAGCGGAGTCGAGCCGGCCCATACGTGCCGAAGCATTGCTCTCCTCCTTGTTCCTGAATGTGTTCTACAAGAGACGGGACGGAAAAAATGTAAAATATAGTTATTTAGAAATGCATAGAATTTATTTTTAATATTTTTTCAAATGTGGAAAGCGTAGATCTGTATCTCGCAAATTGTCTGTGATCCATTGTTCTGCCTGCTGTGTCATTTCTTCATCAAAGTAATCACGCCAACCTCCCGCCTTGCCTGGTAAAATAAAGAAATACAGTAAACATACAATTATAGCAATAAATTATGCAAAGATATTCCGGTAAACTATACCTTTACGGATAAATAATTCATTATTATCAAGCATTCCATGTTCCCTTAAGTCTTCTTGGTTGACGGACTTGTTGTTTTTAAAGTTTTCGAAACTAAGATGCTCGCATAGACGCTCCGCTTCTTCTGGAACTAAACTTTTACCTAAGAAGTCGGCAACGTGACGTATAGAACCTGGCAAGTCCTGCAAATAATAAAACACTATCATAATGACAGTAGTAATGCCGTCGCCAGAGCGCAATTTAGGAAAAGCGGAAATAGTTGGTGAATTCCACCTTGTCTTCTGCTCCTACTCACTTAGTTATATAAAAAGAATGAGGTGGAATAGTTCAAATCCATAACTTTATGATTCTTCCACTACGAATAACGTGATATGTGGTGTGGTATTAATGGAAGACGTTAAATTAAAAAAAAAACGATAATCACCCTCGAAAGTTCTTCATAAAACAAAAACAGCATGTTGGGATGATGTCTTTGCTCCCACGCTTCTTTGACATGCTCGAAAATAGGACAGTATACAACTGTAACAATAGATTACAAACATGAAATCGGTTGTTAGATATTTGGCTACAGTGATTTCAGAAGCTTGCGGTAAAACTTGTTATTAATACTTACACATATTTTTGTAAAATAAATTCCAAAACTCTTTGAAACCACCTGGAAACCGTATTATCTTGAATAACTTCGCACAATGATAGCATGACACGGCTACATCCCTGGGATCCCGTGCAACGTACACCACTTTTGCAGTGTCCAACAATTTGGGATTCAACAAGGACAGTGGTATATGAGTCTTAATGAAACGAGGAGTCGATACAGGCATTGCTTCCAGCATTTTACTCCCTGGCTGTGCGCACATGGTATACATGTTTTTTAAAATCCTTTCATCTAAGTGAGAATCAATACTTTTTATAAATGCATCTAATTGATTTCCGACAAAGAACATAAAATATCTGTAACAAGATTAAATGATTAAATTGCGTATTTATAACTAATTAACATACATAATTACTTTACCTGTCCGTTTAGCTATATGGAGGACGTGACATTTACTAAACTCTGAAAAATAATAATATTTTAGAAATAATTCCTATGTAGCTCTTTTTTCACTTCGACAGTACGTCTGAACCTAGAAAAACAGTATTAAAATAATTCTCAACATTTGTGTTAAGTTTATTTTTACTATCATTAGCCTTATATACTCAATACCTTAGATTAAATAGAGGTTCGGATACCGTGAGTCCGTGACCAACACAAAACGCATGTTCATTGTGAAGCCAATGTATCCATCGCTAATGTATTGCGTACCGTCTTTGTGTATTAATACCAGCGCATTGAGGTTACCCTAAAATTGAGGCATTAAAACGTAATATCAGATAAATACATTAAGCAGCAGTAGCGTAATAGCTGAGGTATCGGACTTGTGATCTGTGAGACTTGTGTGAGCTGTGTGTGATCAAGTGGTTGCGGGTTCAGACCCCATCCAGTACACTACTCACGTGAACCCACTCCTAACTCAAGCATTAAGTTCGTTGGAGGGGTTAACAAGAATACTAGTAATGGGATCGGTTGTACAACTATAAAAGTAAGACAACTACCTATTCTTATTTTAAAATTATATTATCTTAGAATACCTGTAATACCCACATACCTTTATCATATAAATAAATAGGTAATAAAATTAAAAAAAATGTGTCACAAGATCATTAATATAGCGAAAGCCGTTGTATCGGTAATAATAATGGTATCGAAAACGGTGCATTCTATCGCAATAATAATTTAATTTCAATTCACAAAATCAGACCATCAAACAACAACATGCTAACATACAACTGCGAAGACATAAAGAAAATTTCAAGCCCACTGAATAAAAGTTAGTAGTAGCAGATGTTGCGTATAGATATTAGGCAGAAGCCCTAGATGATAAGTAATCAGTTAAAATTACAGAAGGGCATTACAGTCACGTCCAATCTTAACTTTTGTCAACAAATCGAGTCCATGGCACAGACAGCTTCTAAGAAACTGGGAGTCATTTTGAAGATCCGGCGGTACTTCAGCTCTGAACAGCTGCTTAATCTTTATACTGCCCAAGTTCAATCTTGCATGGAGTACTCCAGTCACATTATTGATGGCTCAGCTAAATATCAACTTGAAGCACTGGACTTTGTCGACCGAAGAGCCCGTAGGCTTATAAATGACGATGTGCTCACGAATAGGGCACTGCATACTCTTGAGCATCGTCGTTAAGTCGTCTGCTTATCGGTTTTCTATAGGATTCACTTTGGTGAGTGTGCGAAGGTTCTTTTCGAACTAATTGAACCTTCACCATTGCTTCATCGGACTACTAGACGCGGACAGATATTCCACCCCTTCATTGTCGGAACACCAAAAAGTTTTGACAGCTCCTTTTTGGTCAGAGTCGCCAATGTCTGGAATGATCTGACGCGATCTCCAGTGTCGATTAATATAGTATAGTAATAATTATTAATTTTTATTAAAACAATAATTACTCGGTACAATCCATGAGCGTTATGGCCCGGATGCCAATCAACCAATTCACATCACATTACAAGTGAACTTGTATGGAATAGGTCGCTTCTCACTTTACTTACTCTAAAAAGAAATATCTCTCTGTAAGTGGTACCGCTGCCGCTTTGGAGTAGTCCAAATTATTTTTTAGCAGCCAAACTAGCTCTTGTGTCATCGTTGTACCTAAAAGTTGGTGTTTATTTTTAAAGTTTCCTATTTTAAACCTGTTAACTACTAATTAGAATCAGGAATAACCTACCTACTTATGTAAGTAAGAAAATTTACCTAGGACATAAGGTATAATATTTACTTGAGTATTTATGTTTATGGAGTAAAAGCCTGCGATCGCCAGTCCTTCGTCATTTTATAAAAGCTGAAAGTTTTTTTGTTTATATACCCAACCGAGGTAGGAACGAACGGTCGCCGAGTATGAACTTTGGATCATGGTCGCTTTGGCAGCTATGAGGCACCAAAGGTGCAAAAAATTAAGACTTACTTTGGTCATAGAATAAAGCGTAATTTTTTAATATTATCTTCGGGAGGATATTAGAAGTCACGTCATTCATTGTTAGATACTTTGTAAACCCTCGCCAGACACACTTACAGTGTGATAAATTGAAATTCTACTTTCGTCATAGTATAAAAGCTGAATTTTACATATGTCACTAGGGTAATCATTAAAAGACGTTTTCCTGGTTGCCAGACACTTTCGTTAGTTTCAACGTCTTGCCAGACAGAGTTAAAGTCAGCCGTAGGTGCAAGCACTGAGGCGATTTACATTTATTTATTTACTTGGTTTACCAACATTTGTTAACACTTCTTATTAAACACAATTAAAATATCACATAGGTAATTTAACAAATGTGTTACAAACACTTAGAGGTAAACACCGAAGTCAACACTTAGCACTTACAACATAAGAACTATATAATAATTATAACTTATGAATTAATAACAAGCATGAATGCTATCAAGTATAAAGTTTTGTAAACAAAAATTAAAACAACTTAAAATATTAAAAATACAATAAAAAGAAAAACACTAATCGGGCAGTTTCTTAATTAGGTAGTATTCCCCTTAGCTTAACGAAAGAGTCACAGTGTAGGTCTATGTATTCACTGTATACTACAATTTTAAGAGTAATTAAAATTGGTTTATTTGTTCACAGGTTATGGACTGCCAATAAATTTTCTCTTTCCTTTTAAGTATCATCTACTACTTTTCACCTTTAGGCGACAAATTTTAAAAAACTTTGATCACACAAATTGTCTCAAAAACTCTCAAAAAAAAATGAAAAAGACAAAGTAATTTTACTTGAAGGGTGTCTGGCGAGGATTTATTGCCATACAAAGTGTCTGACAATGAATGACGTGACTTTTAATATCCTCCCGAAGATAATATAAAAAAATTACGCTTTATTCTATGACGAAAATAAGTCTCAATTTTTGCACCTATAGTAACTATTATCTTATCTGTGCCTATGGTGCCTCATAGCTGCCAAAGCCACCATGATCAAAAGTTCATACTCGGCCACCGTTCCTACCTCGGTTGGGTAAATAAACAAAAAAACTAAAAAAAAATTACGAAGGTCTGGCGATCGTGGCCTCTTGGGCCATTATTCTTGTTAACATTTATAAATATACCTTTTTAAGTTTGAGTTACATAATTATTCATCGTTTATAGAAATTTCTACATAAATTTTAATCTCTTTTTTCATAAATTAATTGGCCTAAAATCATGCAAGTATAAATACAGACAAATTTTTGCTATTGCAAAACACAAACTTAACATGTATCAATGCAATGATGACAAGAAATCGACTTGTGCATGCTAACCAGATCGTTGATAGCTGGTGATAAATACATCTGTTGGTCTTAGCGGCATGTTGTGGATATTAGCAGCATCTTTCTTGTAGGGTTCATACAACATATAACCCTTGGGTCCAAAACGAGACAAGCGGTAGACACTGACGATAGCTGAAATACGAACATCATACTCGTTTGTAAAATATTATTTTCATAGATTTACTAGAGAAGCAGAGGAAGGGAGATATTTTATTTAATAATAGTCAACTGTTTGAGTTTACTGGTTGGTAATTTGTTTGTAAAGTTAGTTTTTCCTGGTTCTGACATTGTCAGAAGTCAGGGCACAAAATTTTTAAATCGATAAGATCAGTGGAAATTCCTAAGATGAATCGGTTTAACAATTAGAAAAGAGTAGATGTTTTTTAAACAACTGAATAGAATTTTTTGAATAAGAGAGAACTAAGAACACTCAGCTTTCTGGTCACTTAATCCGAGTCACGAATTCCAGTACCTGTCGTAGTCAGTTTCTTGTAAACAGAACAAGCAACTTGGATGTCATGGAACGTCTAACTTCAAACAACAATCCTCAACAATATAATTATATACCTAATCGATTTTGAGCAAATTATTAAAAAAATGACTTACCAACTGTTAAATTAGCAACATTGCCTAAAATAGGTCAGGTTAGAACCGTGAGCCATGAGAGAAAAAAAAAATAGGTCAGGTATTAAAGCACTTACACCCAAAAACTTTATCTATGTATTCTTGCTCTTCCGGTGCCACATCTTCAATTTCGTAAGGAAACGGCAGAACATGTTTGTCTCCCATGATTGCCAAACAAAATGAGAGAACGAATACAAGCTACAACGTATTTACTTAACCTAAAGGGTCTCTGTCAATATATATTATGCTTTTATTGATATGTTATCATGTTCGTAGAAAAAAATTTTTTTGACTCGGGTACCAGGGTTGCCACTGCAGAAATTTCGAATTCCCTATGTTTTCTATTATACATCTTATAGTTTTGTGTTCTTTTTTGCAAGAGTACAACCGGCTTCAATATTAGTACATAGATCATTCCTCTTGAAACATTCATTACCCAACTTTGTTGTCCACCTTGTTTTTTTTTCAATGTTTAGGATTAATTACAATATATATTAATAATAAATAAATAAATAATAATAATAACAGGATACTTCTCACACACGGCCGTCTGATAATTATTATCAATAAAAATAATTTGTTAGTGGTGATAAGGGTTTTTCAAATGTTTATAATGAGAACCCCTGATAGAATTATACTTTGTCCAATAACAGTAATTCATTTAAGTTTGTTCAATATCGTCCAAAATGAGAACCGATCCATTTTGGTGACATCGTTCCTTTACTGTTTCTGAATAAATTTACAGCAGCATTAATTATTACAGCACGAAGCCTTAAAGTAACATTTTGTTTAACAAAAAAAGTACAAAGAAGCGATTATATCGGAGTCGAACCGACACAAACCGCTCAGTATCTCTGTTGAATTCGTCCATTGCCACACTCAGCGTGCTTGATAATTCTATCTATAGGCGGTTAGGTTAGAGGTCGAGATCGATCCACCATTTGAACGTTATCTTGTGTCCTTTCAGTGACTTACGTTACATATCTCAATGTTTTTTTAATCAGTCCTCAATACTCAACTACATAGTTACCAAATAAATACTATTAAAACTAATCAACTAAGCTAAATACTTGTGTTAAGAGTGGCTTCACGGTAGTGCACTGGGTGAGGTTCGAACCCGCAACCACTTGATCGCAAGTCCGACACCTTCGCCATTACGCTACCGCCGCTTATTGTAATTACGAACCCATACGTCCCCCCATAATGACTAGAGACAAGAGTGTCCCAAAGATGGGAATTGGAAAGGCTTCGTTCGAATTGCAGAGTTACGATTATATTATGATGTAGAGCATTGAGAGCAGTATTCTTAGCACAATGCTAAACGCTTTGTGGGGTTGAATAAAAACTTTTTACTTTTTAGTCCCCAGAACTATTTGAACTTTTTTGTTTTTTTCTTTGTGGATCGGGCCACGGAGATGTTGGTCTGACTTGTAAAGTGACATAATTTAGTTCCCATTCAAAGTCGCGTTTATTGACTTTTTAATTATAAGTAGGTATAACAAAAATAACAACTTTAACCTGAGTTAAATACATATATAACCTTCTACGAGTACTAAACTAAAAATATTTCAACTATATATTTATTTTTATTTTTAGACTACAATTCCATATACTGAACAATATTTATTGCTATTAGCTTTTTGTAAAATCAGTAAAAAAAGAAATCTGCTCTAAAATACCAAATTTGGAAATACAATCTATTCCTTAGGAATTCATCTTGCACTAAGGAAAAAAGAAAACAATCACTAGAAAACTTAAAATAAATCACAGTTTGCAAGCATTTGGTATCACTTAAAAAGTTATGCATTGCAGCACCCTTATCTTAACACCGATTAAATGATAGAATTATTTTTATCAAATCAGTGATAAAAGTAATACTTTTAAGTAAGATTATTTTTAGGACTGTTATTCTAATTATACTTGAAAGCCCTAGTACTGAAGTCTGTGAGTATTTATTTCTAAGTTTTCTAATCTTAGAAGGCTCCCATCTTTATACACCAAGTAGTAGGCCGTTCTGTCTAGTAGCGCAAATTGTGATTATTATACTTATATTTTATGGTACTAACAATCATTTACAGTTTCTTCTATCATATATAGAAGGTGAAATTCTTATAACAATAATATATAAGTTCGTGTGCCGAACATATGGCTAAACATGGTCAGTGTTGCGCTGACATCTTCTCCTATCATGACCTTATCTATTTCTCTTATAAATTCAAATTCAATTAAAAATAAATAAAATAACGCTCACGATTCATATTAAAGTTTTAAAAAATACTTAAAGTATTAATTAGTTTTTCTTAAAATCTGGGAAACGTAGATCCGTAGTTCGTAGATTGTCTGTGATCCATTTTTCTGCCTGCTCTGTCATTTCCTCATCAAAGTAGTCACGCCAACCTCCCGACTTGCCTAATTAAATATAAGAATATTAACACACAATGTTAATTCAGGAAGCAAATAAATCGTGTAAAGGTAGCACACTTTTCCAATAAATCTTATATATTGAATATACCTTTTCGTATAAATAATTCGTCATTATCAAGCATTCCGTGTTGCCTTAAATCTGCTTGGTTGACTGACTTGTTGTATTTAAAGTTTTCGATATTTAGATGCTTGCACAGGCGCTCCACTTCCTCTGGTATTAAACTTTTACCTAAAAAATCGGCAACGCGGCGTATCGAATTTGGCAAGTCCTGCAAACAATTAAATAGTATGATTATAAAACAGTCTAATAACAAGCCAATTGACGTAGGCTGAAGTTAGTTTATTTTATATCATTTCATCGAAATGTTTCAAAGGTAATTTATTTTAAATATTGACCCACAAAATCCTGTTAAAATCCTAAATTAGAAGTTAAACATCTCAGCCTATAATAGACTAAAATGCAGTTGATTTAAAAGACACGAACGTAAAGAAATTATATAAATATTTTTTTTAACTTT
The DNA here is from genome assembly GCA_963859945.1 of Euplagia quadripunctaria. Classification (NCBI taxonomy): domain Eukaryota; kingdom Metazoa; phylum Arthropoda; class Insecta; order Lepidoptera; family Erebidae; genus Euplagia; species Euplagia quadripunctaria. The sequence continues at coordinate 6,855,198 of OY982564.1, read as the reverse complement.
TATAGTTTCAAGTTACGTTTACCTGCGCAAATATTGACAAAGACCCTTATACAATACACACTACAAATCTAATATACACGGGGCAACCGAGGGATTATGTACGTTTTCTGGGGTGTAGTGGGGCGACTAGTGTACATTCAGGAGTCTGTCAGCTGACCCTAGATGTGAGGGTGGCACTCCATCAGACAATAGACGGTCCGCTTATCTCTCGCCAGTGGCTCCAAGTAGCTGTTATGCACGCAGCGGCCACGCCCTGGGAAACCACGTCAGCTCGTGGGCAAAACCTGGTCGAGGGGGACTTACCCGGCCCTTGCCGGATAGTTTGGAACACGGATACCTCCCTTATAGTGCATAAGACTGATTCGGCGTAGAGGCAAGCCACGCTGATAAGCAAAGGATCTTGGCGTATACGGCGAACCAGCAAAGCATCGTCGAAGGCTTAGGGCGATAGTAGAGGTCAAAAATACGGTCGGCCAGAAACTGCATCTGAACCTGTCTCCGGTCGTAACGGTCTACCGTTCCACTGGATACAGATGGGTAAGGACGAGAGAGTGCACCTGCGCCTGCGCAACCGCTTGTGCACTTAAATATGTCACGCGCAACAGACTGCTTCTGTTTTCTTTCCGGATTCCGAGCAATGAAGTCCTATGGCGATGGGTGGCGGTAGAGAGGTCGGGTTTTGGTGCATGCCCGGCTGTGTCCAAAGCCTGAACGTGGGCGACCCAAAGACAAGTGGTCGTTTCTGCATCGCGTTGGGGCGACGGTGTGGATTGGGCAGCACTTTGGGTGACGAAGCAGCCCTGTTTAGGGAGGCACTGCTTCCCCCGCTTAGCCGGGGAGGGGACTAGAAAAGGTGTCCCAAAAATTGTTCGTTCTAAAAAGTAAAGGGGGAGTAGCAACCGCGGCTGCTCAGGTACCCTAATTCTCACGGTCGAAATTACAATAATAAAAACAACACGACAAAAACCACTAAAATGACATTTGGTTCATGGAATGTGCGTACTCTGATTGATAATACTGGAAATCTATGCCCAGAACGAAAAACTGCTGTGGTGGCCCGCGAACTACATCGCTATAGTGTTGATATTGCTGCTCTCAGCGAAACCCGGTTAGCTGATGAAGGAGAGCTCGTGGAACTCGGCGGTGGTTACACGTTTTACTGGAAGGGAAGGTCTCCAGCTGAACCTAGGAGAGCGAGTGTGGGCTTTGCAATCAGGAATAGCATTGTCAAAAAGTTAGTAAAGTACTAGGCGATTTCAACGCGCGAGTTGGACAAGACCACGAAGCTTGGCCAGGAGTGTTAGGTAAACATGATGTGGGCCAAATGAATGCTAATGGGCAGATGCTACTGTCTCTGTGCGCCCAGCATGATCTTGCCATTACCAACACACTCTTTAGGTTACCGGATAAATACAAGACCACCTGGATGCATCCCAGATCCAAACATTGGCACCTAATTGATTACGCGATTACTCGACGACGGGATATCTCCGAAGTGCATATTATCTGCGAGGTGCTAATTGCTGGACAGACCACAGGCTCGTTATAGCGAGACTAAGGCTGAGTTTACGTCTCCCACGCAGGCCTTGCAGACCAAAACCAGTTTCTTATGACTTATATAAGCTGACTTCTCCTAAAGCTCACGACGAATACATGCAAGCATTGACTGAATCACTGATACCACTCAGTATTAGTGACGGTGAACTAGAAGCTAAATGGCGATACTCGATGTCAACCATACACAAAGCGGCCACTGCCGTATTAGGTCCAAAAAAACGTATTAACAAAGATTGGTTTGATCAAAATGACGAGGTCTTAGCCTCAGCTCTAGACAAATACCGTAAGCTTCTGAAATACAGCCACACTAGCAAAAGAAACTTGTCTGCAGTAATAAAGAGAAGTGGTGCTGAAGTAAGGAAACTCACCCGGGAGATGAAGGATAAATGGTGACTGGAAAAGGCTAAAAAGATTCAGTGGCTCTCTGATACTTATCAACTGGGTGCTTTTCATGAAGAAGTGCGCAAGCTTATAAGCAGTTCCACTCAAAATAGTGTACCGCTTAAATCACTTGATGGCAGTCAACTACTTACGGCCAAGCAGGATAAGTTGGAGCGGTGGGCTGCGCATTTTGATAATCTTCTCAATGTTGATCATTTAGCTAATCTGCAGCACATTAACTCGATGCCATCATTACCAGAAAATCCCATACTAGATGAGCCACCAACATTAGCAGAAGTAATCAAAGCCATTAAAGAACAGAAGAATAAGAAGGCAGTTGGCGTTGACTACACTGCTGGAGAACTATTAAAATATGGCGGTGAATAGATCCAAACTATTATCTGGCAAATGTTTGAGCGTATGTGGAGTGAATAAAAGGTACCCACAGATTTTAAAGTGTCCCGTGTACAAACTTTGTACAAGAACAAAGGTGACCGCTCTGATTGTAACAACTATCGAGGTATATCGCTGCTCTCTGTACCTGGGAAGATATTCGCCAGGGTTCTTCTCAACCGTCTCATACCAGTTTCCGAATCAGTGTTACCTGAGTCCCAATTTGGGTTTCGCCCAAACAGGGGGACATGCGAAGCGATTTTTTCCATCCGCCAGCTATAAGAAAAAAGTCGGGAACAAAATCAATCACTATATATGTGTTTTGTGGATTTGGAAAAAGCCTTTGACTCTATACCACGCGAGGCCCTCTGGACAATATTGGAAAAATTGGGATGTCCTAAAAAATTTGTTCGCATGATCCGACTACTACACGATGAAATGACCTGTTGTGTAACTGTTAATGGTGAACTGTCCCGGTTTTTTCCTGTTAGCTGCGGCGTCAAGCAAGGTTGCGTGCTTGCTCCAACACTATTCGCCCTTTATTTCGCTGTTGTAGTTAGGGAAGCGTTAGACAACTCTTCTGCAGGCATTGAGATACGATTTCGAACTGATGGCGGTATATTCAACTTGGCTAGACTAAAAGCAAGAACTAAAGTGTCTCACGCAGTAATCTCAGAAATCATGTACGCGGATGATCTTTGCTTCGTGGCTGACTCTGAACAAAAGCTTCAGATTTTTATATCCAATTTGCATGAAGCCTGATGTCGTTTTGGTCTCAAAATTAATATAAACAAGACTGAGGTAATGGCAATGGACATGCATGGCGTGCTGGAACCTCTACATATTCAGATTAACGATTTTAAACTAAATTAACCACCGAATTAGTACGGCAGCCGCAGCGTATGGCAGACTGCGATTAAAGAAAAGTCACAAGACCTAAAGCTCTCTACCAAGATCTCCGTGTATATGTCTATTGTTCTTCCAAATTTATTATACTCCTCTGAGGCATGGGTCATATATCGGCATCACATCCGTACGCTAGATAGATTTCACATAAAATGTCTTCGTGACATATTAAACATCAAGTGGTCGGATCGGGTAAGAAACACCGATGTACTTAGACGAGCAAATGTCTGTGGTATTGAAGCGTACCTGATGCGGCGGCAGCTCCGATGGAGTGGACATCTTTCGCGTATGTCCGAAGATAGACTAGCAAAGCGCATATTCTTCTCTGAACTCCAGAACGGAATACGTAAACAAGGAGGGCAGTTTCTACGATATAAAGATGTCCAGAGAAGACATATGAAGCGATGCCACATCGATCCTAAAAAATGGGAGGAACGAGCGAGTTCCCGACCTGAATGGAGACATATGATACGTGAAAGGGTGGATGCATTTGAAGAACAGAGAAAGGCCGAGTTAGATGTAAAGCGCGATACTCTTAAAGCCAGGCCACCGACGACTATATTTTACAATTATATTAACGGTGTCCTAACATGTTTGCTTATGCTCGCGTACGTTCGTTAATAAAATTGGCTACTGCAGTCATATAAGGGCTCATGACAGGGCAAACCATTGCAGCTCCTCAACAACTACATACAGGCAGCAGTCACCGTAGCCGGAATCGGCCAGACACACACACACATGTACGTTTTACGATGCGAATACAAGTTTGACCGAAACGACAAACACCTGAAACAAGACAAAGCACCGGTGCCAGTGGCGTAACAATAGCACGGTAATGTTATTTATCTATACAGTATTGTGACTCAGCCCTATCCTTGAAATAATTACTTACAGCCGGACGGTACGTAAACACGCGATAGGGCTGCCCATAATTTCATCTACCTACTTGAGTTTCTTTCTAGTTTTGTGACTGTAAATAGCATAATTTATTTTTTATTTAAAAAAACGAAATTCGTTGTGAATGAAATGGGAAGTGTTGAATAAAAATACCTCTACCTATAATATCTTACTTGGTACCTATCATTTGTTACGCTCATAATCATTTTATAATGATATTTCGTATAATTCAATAAAATTTGTAAGTAGCTAAATACATAAGTAAATAGATAGCTTAGCCTAGGAAACTATCTAGTAGATTTTTTTGACGCGAGGGTGGCTAGGTCACTCGTGTGTCACTTTTGTCACCTTGTCTACTTATTTATATATTAATCCAGGTATTTTACTCGGTGGAAAAATCGAAATAACTACCTATTAGAAAAAGAAACAAATTACGGACTAGGTATATAAAAATTATTTTATAGTCTTACCGAGTTTCCAAGTAATTTAAAAAAAAATTGTTAAAAAGATTTTTATTTGATGATTTTTTTCATCATCAGCTCAGCTACATGATATGATGATTTCTGAACGCAAATACCTGATAAAGTAATGGAAAGTAAACAGAAACACTATTCGTTCCTCCAATTTTCGAGGGTTTCTCTCAATTTTATCAGGATCCCATCATCAGATCCTGACTTCCTTGACATGGGACCACCCTTGAAGTATACCCAATCTAACAAAAAAAGAATTTTCAAAATTGGTTCATAAATAACGGAGAGAGGGCTGAACAAACCTAAAAAATATATATATATAAATACGGTCGAATTGAGAACCTCCTTTTTTTTCCTCGTTTAAAAACATGATAAAACACGTCTAAAGAATTACTTTCTGCCTATTTTCCAAATAAGTTTCTAAAAGTAAATATAGGTGTTAATGAAATAAATAACATAAAATGAATGAAAATTAATAATACTTTTTAGGCACCTACTTTTGAAAGTTCTTCATAAAACAGGAACAACATATTGGGATGATGTCTTTTCTCCCACGCTTCTTTAACGTGTTCGAAAATGGGGCAATATATATCTGAAAGAATAGATAAAACATGAAATCGATCGTTATTTTAATTCGTTTTCGTTATCTGAGTATGTCAAGGACTTCGAAATCTTATATACTTACACAGGTCGTTGTAAAATAAGTTCCAAAACTCTTTAAAGCCACCCGGAAAGCGTATAATTTTGTATAGCTTCGCACAATGATAGGACGACACAGCTACATCCCTAGGGTCTCGTGCAATGTACACCACCTTTGCAGTGTCCAGCAGTTTAGGGTTCAACAAGGACATTGGAATATGAGTTTTAATAAAGCGAGGAGTTGATTCCGGCATCGCGACAAGTTTTTTGCTTACTGGCTCGGCACACACCGTCAACATTTCTTTCAAAATATTTTCATCCACGTTACAGTCCATACATTTTATAAATGCATCTAATTGATTTTCACCATAGAACATAAAATGTCTGCAAGAAGGTTTTATTATTAAAGTTTGCATTGATTAATTAATAAAAGTATTTAGTCCGGGTAAATTACTACAGAAGAGCAAATACAGACTAACTGAATATTAATAGGAACGTCTTGATATAACTGTTCTCATTACAGAGAGCTAGCAGTTCACATCGTTATCTAAAAATAGTAGAATAAAGGGTTTTTGCTTATGAGGCCAACAAGTTGAGACAACTTCTAAGAAATTATTTTCCATTGCCAAGTACTCTCTGGTCCTCCGAGCTGTGTGCGAACGCGCATTGTCATGCATCAGCGTGAAATCTGAGCCAAGACTTTGTGCAAATGGGAGAACATAATGCCCGAGGACATCTTCAACGTAAGTTACAGCGTTCATATTGCAATCTACAAAAAACGAGCTCAGTTCGTCTGTTCTTCATAATACCACACACTCTTACCCTTCTCGTATCAGGCCTAAATCCAAACCGGGACTCATCGCAAAATAAAATTTTATCCCATTACTCCTGGGTCCATGTCAAGTGGCGCGATTCCCATGGCGTATAGCTGGGAACCTAATTGGGCGTCGTGCTCGTAGGCCGTATTCATGCAGCCTATTTCTCATGGTTTGATGGCTAACAACAACACCGCTTGAGAATTGTAGTTTGAAGCCTATCTCCCTCTAGCAGTCAGTTGTATCTATCGGTTCTGTCGAACAGTTGTACGTCTTCCACGTCCTGGGTGCTGCTCAGCAGGATCCCCTGTATTAACATAACGCTGCCAAAGACGACAAATCACGCTCCTATTGACACCAAAATGCCGAGATACCTGGGACGGATTTCTCCCCGCTTGTAGCATTCCTACAGCTCTCTGCATTCCATCAGCAGTCAAATGGCGTCGCTCCATGACATAAAAAATTACTTACCACTCAATTTATCTAAAACTATATATCTCAAATGATAAAAGTGAGATGAATACGAAATTTATCAAACAACGAAAACACATGAAATCGGGAAAAATAATTCACTTTTATTTTAATGAAAACAAAATACAATCGAATAGTTTCTACTTTCAAAATCAGCCAGTATATGTGTCCGAGAACAAAAAAGGCTAAGAAAAGAATAAAATATTAAAGAAAAATATAAAATAACATGCAGTTTCTGTAAATGATGCCTGTTGCTTAGACGTTTTTGATGTTTGTACATCAAAAAATCTAAAAAGACCTTTTTACTTACTCTAGAAAAGAATATCTGCGTTTAAGTGGTACTGTTGCCGCCGTGGAGTAGTCTAAATTATTTTTTATTAACCAAATAAGTTCTTGTGTCATCGTTGTACCTAAAAAAGGTGTTTATTTTAAAAGCTTTGCTGTGTAGCTCACATTAAGAATCGAGCTTTTACTAACTCAAAAGAGTAAATTTTCATTAGAAATATTTGCAGTAACCATCAAGAACTGCAGAACCAGAAATTTGAATGAAAGTGTTTTCCACTCAGATGGCTCTAAAGACTTAGATCACTGGTACCTATCCATATCGTCTTACCGTGTATGTTTACCATAAAATACCGATCACAGTGGAAGCAGGATAACATATATAAGTTTACAGAATGTTAGAGAAAGGTGAGTTTAATTTGTCAGTTTCAAAATAATAAAAATCAAGAATTTATCTAAAATTGTTAACGCTTTACCTTATTCAGGGGGTCTACCATACCACCATGAATATGACGGGTGTTTTCTGGGGTGTTTCTCGTGGTCCTATTTTTTTATCCTACTAGTAGGACCACGAGGGTATGGTATTTGTCGTGGTCCTACTGACAGATTCAAACGAAAATGTTCCTCATGTATAAAGAAATCAAACCAAGTACCTAGGGCTTAAGAATATATGTGTATGACCACACCTTTCTGTAACACCCCCTGTATACATGTTTGTATGTGTACAGCACGAATCTAACAGTTAATCGTACTGATCTAACAGACAATGTTTACACTTGACTAAGAGTTACTAAATACATATATCTCTATACAAGAATTGCGACATTGTGATTATTAAACAATATTAACATTGCTGCGTAGATAATAAGAAATAACAAATACTTTTTATGTTCAATAGGATATCAGAATAATATAAATAATATTAAGAATCATTCATCATCTCTTAAGAATGCTAACCAGATCTTTGATAGCTGGCGACGAATATATCTGTAGGTCTCAGCGGCATATTGTAGATATTAGCAGCATCTTTCTTGTAAGATTCATATACTACGTAGCCTTTGGGTCCAACACGAGACAAGCGGTAGACATTGACGATACCTGAAATACGTACCTACATAATACCCGTTTGTAAAATAATATTTAGGTAAGGTAAAGAGGGCTCGGGGTTGGGGTAGGAAAAATACTTTTTGGGTTCCGGATGTCTTAATAAAGCAGTTCCCGGATCCCTCCTACTTAAGGCGCAGTACGGCACACCGTGTGGTTTTAGTCGGTTCGATTCCGACACACCGCCCCACCGAAAACCCCGGTGGGGTGACGGCCCGAGGGGGTTTCCACACGCACAAAAAAAAAAAAAAAAAGGAAAAATACTTTTCCGGATGACTTAATAAAAGTTGTTCCTTAATAATAACTGTTCCCGGGTCCCTCCTATTTTAGGCGCAGTACAGCACACCGTGTGGTTTTAGTCGGTTCGATTCCGACACACCGCCTCAACGAAAACCCCGGTGGGGTGACGGCCCGTGGGGGTTTCCACACGAACAAAACAAAAAGAAAAAACTTTTAACTATGATTAATTAGTCTAATTTTACTTATATATTGATGATTTAATTTTTTATGCATAAACATGTACCAGATTTTCATTATTATTTCAGAAACAATTGATTTTGTAGAACAATGATATTAATATTTTACGCACTTTTTCACTTCAATTAGCAGCATACATAATAATGTGTACTTTTAGAATGTTTATCGCGTATGGAATGGAATGTTGGGAATAAAATAGGTCATTTAAAACTAGATACTTACACCCAAAAACTTTATCTATGTATTCTTGCTCTTCAGGTGCCATGTCAATAATTTCATAAGGATACGGCAAAATATTTTGTCCTTCCATGATAGCTGAATAAAACGAGACAAGGAATGCAACTAACAATTTACTATTTATCTAACGTCTCCGTCAATGTATGTACATATTTATGATTGCATTATCGTGTTCGGAGATAAACTTAGTTGTAGAATGCCAATGTTGCCATCATAGAAATTTAACTTTTGCTTGGTATCGATTACCCAAAAATTTTGGGTTAATTGAAAGAAATATGTACTCCAATTTTCTTTTATTTGTAAACCGATTAAGCTGTTTTAAAACAAAAAAACAGCCTAATAAATATATAGATAAGGTTGTAATCACATTCAATTTGTATATATCAATTCTGTTAACTTACAATAAAGTTTATTTTACTCCACTCCACTCCACTCCATTCCATTCCATTCCATTCCATGAGTGTATAAGTTTATATCTTTATTTATTAAAATTATAATAATCTAATAGAAAATTCAATGGATACTGTTGTAATTTAATATTATTTATTTTAACAGGTCATTGACCTTTCACGAAAAAAATCATATCCTAACAAAAGCAAAGGAATTTCGTCGGAGCTCCACTATTTGCTCCTACTTTACGTAACCCATCAAATAAAAGCATGAAAAGGCATGTCCCCAACTCAGCCAAAATCTCACACTGTGTGTTAAAAGCGCTAATCTCAGGAACTACTGGTTCGAATTGAAAAATTATTTTAGTGTTGGATATAAAATCATGCTACGACCAATAGGAGCGAAGCATCAATGAAAATTGTTCGAAAAACGGGGAAAATTTACAAACGCGGACGTAGTTACGCGGGACAGCTGTTTCTAAATAAACTTGAAATGCATAATAATAGAGTCAATTAAAGCGTGTAATTTGGTTCTTTGTTTATTCAATGTTTCGTAAGTCACTAAAATTACAATGGCAGGGATATAACAAGTTTAGTTATGCCTACTAGAGATAAGTCAAAAGAAATGATTTGTTTAATTCTTGAAATTTGGAAAGCGTAGGTCTGTATCGCGTAGATTGTCTGTGATCCATCGTTCTGCCTGCTCTGTCATTCCCTCATCAAAGTAGTCACGCCAACCGCCCGACTTGCCTGGTATAAAAACAATATTCGTTAAAGTAGAAAAACTAAAAAATAGATAAAGTCAGCGTAGTAGCAAGTAAACAATGACCTTTCCTAATGAAACATTCATCAGTTTCAAGCATTCCATGTTCCCTTAACCATTCTTGATTGACTGATTTGTTATTTTTAAAGTTCCTAATGCTAAGATGATCGCATAGGTGGTCGATTTCCTCCGATGTCAGACTTTTACCCAAAAAATCGGCAACGCGACGTACAGAAGCTGGTAAGTCCTGCAAATAATACCATATAGTCTAAGATAATCTAGTCCAAAAATGACTGATGTTCAAAAATGTTAAAAAACATTAATGCTACATAGTGCCACTAACATAGTAATTTTTTTAAATCTACACTTTAATTTTATATCTTGAAGTCCACTAATATTTATTAAAAAAAGAAAGAAAATGGTTCAATACAGGTAACATGGCGCATGGATCAGTCATCACCCTCTTAGCGATTTCAGTGGGGAGGTAGACCTGACCCGCTAGCCACCACCGACAATGACATAAGTGAGTATAATGAGCCATGTGCGAAACGTCACTTATGTATGAATAACAAAAATAATAATAATAAAAACTGTAGTAAAATAATAGGTGAGACCAAAATAGTACCTATTTTAGTAAATAAATAAATGCACACGCAGTGCACTCCACTAGAGCGAGTGCGGCATGTAACAATGGCATGGCAAATTACTGGTTGTAATTTATGTTTATTTCTACATATATAACACCAGTACATACTTTTAAAAGTTCTTCATAAAACAAGAACAGCATGTTGGGATGATGTCTCTTCTCCCATGCTTCTTTGACGTGTTCTAACAGGGGGCAGAATATATCTGAAAGAGTTATTTTTTTATTTAATGGCGTAATTCTACAACAACTGCATTATTACAGTACAAAATACTTACACAGGTCTTTGTATAATAAATTCCAAAATTCCTTGAAACCACCTGGGAACCGTATTATCTTGAATAACTTCGCACAATGATAGGACGATACAGCTACATCTCTAGGATCCCGTGCAATGTACACCACCTTAGCAACGTCGAGCAGTTTAGGGTTCATCAGGGACATTGGTAAGTGAGTCTTAATGAAACGAGGAGTTGATACTGGCATTTCGGCAAGCATTTTAGTCGGTGGTTGGGCCCGATCTTTTAATATTTCGTTCATAGCACTTTCATCCGTCTTAGAATCGATGTTTGTAATAAATTCTTCTAATTTATTTTCATCAAAGAACAGAAAGCGACTGCAAGAAGGTTTTGTTATAAATTTTTGCATTTATTAATAGTCCGGGACCAAACATATTTTAGAGAGAAAAAAAATTTTAGCTGTAGGTGGTTGGTCGGAAAACTTAGTATAAATTATAAGTAAATAAAAATAAATGGAGAGAACCAGATGAAAGTCCCGGAAGAAGGGTGAAGGGTAGGGAAATGGTCGTTCTGCCCTGAGAACCCCCGGGACCTCAGGGACCCCTGTCAATAATGATTTTTTACGATTTCCGGCTAAACTACACTTCCTATCGGAAAATTAAAATATGTACAACTTTTATTCGTAAAAATCATTGGTGACCCCCCACCCCTCTTGCGGAACTTGGTAGAAACCAAGGTCCTCTCTGTTTATTTTCATTTACTAAATTTTTCGACCAACCACATACTGCTAAGAATTTTTTTGGTTAATTCGGATTTTCAAAATCCGTTTGGCCCTTGTCTATAAATAAAGTAATAATTTAATAATACCCAGCGTTATAAAGACCCAACTAAGCATAGCTACTACTGTGCTATGGGTTCTAGAACATTATCACACTTATAGTTTAAATGACTAAAGACAAAGATTGCACGTGTGTGAGAGAACTGGAGTTTATTTCTGAAGCCGACAACATGCAGTTGAAAGTGGATATCGCGCTGCGTCCCATTACCGGACATCTTATACAAGTACGGCGAAGATATTGTCTACAGAAGTGATTGTATCAGTAGGTAATGTCGACATGTGCATTTTGGGCCTATTGTGTAGTGGTAGAAAAAGTTAAAATAAATTAAGTTGTCTTGTCTTAAAAATATATTTTTAACACGCTATTATTAGCTTCATTTGAAACTACTCGTAATTGACTAACTAACAATGTAATCAAATCTGGGGAGCTAATTTTAACCTACTTCTAATTGTCCTATCTAAATGAAACTGTATGTATATGACAATGTATATTTTGTGGGAGAGCCATGCTTCGGCACGTATGGGCCGGCTCAACTCCGCTCGTTACCACGGCCTCACAGAAAACCAGCAGTGAAGCAATGCTTGCATTGCATTTCGCCGCGTGATTGAGGTTACCGGAGGCCCTAACCCTTCCCTCTTCCTTATTCCCATCCTTCCCCTCTCCCCACTCTTCGCCCCCTCCCCCTCTTCTCCTACTCCCACCTTAAAAGGCGGCAACGCACTTGTGACTCTCGAGTTACAGGTGCCCATGGGCGGCGGTAGTCATTTACCATCAGGTGACCCGTCTGCCCATTTGCCCCCTATATCATTAAAAAAAAAAAAAAAAATTTAGTTATCTTGTAGCTGATCCCATGATGGAGCCAGAAGGTGGATAGTGGAACTTTTCAGTGGCTGATATGATTCGTTTTCACGAGTCTAATATGGATTGGGCTTAGTGTCTGATGGGATGTGGTCTGATGATGAAGAAGGGGGTGGATAGTCTAACTCGTTAGTAGCGACATATGTTCATTAGATTGCACTTGGTTTTGAAGGCCTGATGATAGAGTCAGGAGGTGAATAGTGAGTGGAGCTCATTAAGTTCGGTTCGCTATTTAATTAACGAGTGCATATTTTAGTTCTTGGAAACTATATTTCATTTGACTGGCCTGTTGGTCTGGTGGTTAGTCATCCTGACTGCTGAGCCAGAGGTCGTGGGTTCGATTCCCACCCTGGACAAATATTTGTGTGATGAGCATGATCATTTATTATGTGTCTTTGTGTAGTTTATCTATAATATTTATGTATTTAGAAATATATAAGTATGTTTATCAGCAGTCTGGTTACCATAGTACCGGCTCTGCCTAGTTTTGGTATCAGACGGCCGTGTGTGAGATGTGTGAAGTTATTATTATTATTATTTATTTTGAGCTAAGTCAAGTCTTCGGGGATAACTGCTCCTATTTTCTTTTAACATAGGAATGTCGTATCACCCTAGAACAAAAAGAGCATAGAATGGCTGTGTGCATGTGCCCTAAGACTGGTTGTCACTTCACTTACTTTAAAGGGACATATCTCTCTGTAAGTGGTACCGCTGCTGCAGTGGAGTAGTCTAAATTATTTGCTATCATCCAAACAAGTTCTTGAGTCCACGTGGTACCTAAAAGGTGAAAAGTTTATGTTAAAAACTGCAGTTCCCGCGCGGCTTCGCTCGCGTGTACATATTTATATATTTTGCGCGAAACCTTAAATCTTTTTCCAAAATAAAAGTAGCCTTAGTTACTCCTTATAAAACCAGCTATCTGCCAGTGAAAGTCCCGTGGAAATCGATCCACCCGTTCCGGAGATTAGCCGAAACAAACAGACTGACAAAAATTTATAAAAATTTTGTTTTAGTATATGTACCGTGTATACATCCAAATGCACTTAGTAAAAAGCGGTTATTTTAATATTACAAACAGACACTCCCATTTTATTTATTTGTATATAGATGTAAAATATACATATTACTTGTGTAAATTTATATGCTATAGAATCCTTCAATGCAGTTTTACCGAGTTAAAAGAACAAAATATGTAATCATTTAAGTTAACCCGACGATGATGATGATAATTATTAGAGATGCGCCGAATAGTGGTTTCACCGAATAACCGAATACCGAATATTATTCGGTTTAACTTTTACCGAACCGAATATTCGGCCGAATTATTCGGTTTACATTGTTTTGCTGCGTATAAATGTTGATTTAAAGTTTAAAAATAAATATTGGTCCCGATTCTATTGTACACTCGACTAAATTAAACCTGACTTAATTTCTTCATCAAATCAACCTTGTCTTCTTTGTAACAAGGTCTATTTGTTACTGGCATCTATTTTTCAGCGCCACTAAATTTCACTAAAACCTGTCAACTTTATTTCCACGCAGCGAGAGTCCCCATTTATTCAAATGCCGTATAAAAACTTGTTCAAAACGAACTAAGATGACGTTATTTTAATCGACACCTACGAAGACGCTTACTAAAAACACAGAGCAAAAGAGATGGCATTCAACGGATAGCGGCTCTCGCTACGTGGCATTAAAGTTTATTTAAGCGTGTCAGATTTTAGTCGACAAGTAAATTGCTTATTTCGATAGCGACATATGTTACCTACTTGTTTAAATTTGAAATAAGACCTTATTTCGAAGTGTACAAGGTTTACATCTTATATGAAGAAAATTTAGTCAATTTAAATTTAGAGAGTGAAATAACAGAATTGGTACCATTGTTTTGAGGTTTAAATTAAATGTTGATTTAAGGGTTAAAATAAATGTTGACTATAGGTTAAGAAATAAATATATTTTCTTTGACTTGTAATATAACATAAATCTTACATAGGAAGTTTTGTCTTTTAGTCCTACACCTTGACTACATGAGCCAAGAAAATAGAAAAGCTTGAACCGAATATATTCGACAACAAAACCGAATAATTCGGCCGAATACAAATAGTGGAAAAGATGCCGAATACGCCGAATACCGAATACCAAACGAATATTCGGCGCATCTCTAATAATTATCTAAGTATATCTATATTTCGATTGTACTATGTATGTGACTGGCCTGTTGGTCTAGTGGTTAGTGACCCTGACTGCTAAGCCAGAGGTCGTGGGTTCGATTCCCACCCAGGACAAATAATTGTGTGATGAGCACGATAATTTGTTCTGTGTCTAGGTGTAATTTATCTAAAATATGTATGTATTTAGAAATATATAAGTATGTTTATCAGCAGTCTGGTTACCATAGTACAGGCTGTGCCTAGTTTGGAATGTGCCGTGTGTAAGATGTGTCAAATTATTATTATTATTATATAACTACTAACCTGATCGTATAAAGCTGACAACGAATATATCTGTGGGTCTCAGCGTCATGTTGTAGATTTTAGCAGCTTCCTTCTTGTAGGGTTCATACACTATGAAACCCTTAGGACCAACGCGAGATAAGCGGTAGACACTGACAATTGCTGAAATACATGCATATACTCGTTTTTAGAATTTTGTTTTATATTTTGTGATTTTGGACTTACCTTCGTAAGCTTCCTGTTTCTGTTTATATCTCAGGATTTGCACATAATATATATATTTTTAACCGACTTCAAAAAAGGAGGAGGTTCTCAATTCGACTGTATTTTTTTTTATGTTTGTTACCTCAGAACTTTCGACTGGGTTAACCGATTTTGATGATTCTTTTTTTATTTGAAAGCTGGTGCTTCCCGTGTGGTACTATTTCATTTTGGTCCAATTCTGACAATGGCATCCATTAGAAAACCGTATAAGTCTTTTATGGAATAGTTTTTTTTTTTTAAAGAATTATTCTATGCTTTTTTACAACGTCTAAAGATCACTTAAACCATAATCATAACTATACAGTTATTCTTTATGAATTATATTAGTCTAACTATAGCAAATTGTCTCATAAGTGGTCCAATGTTACCCTAAATGACTGTAATAATTTTTATTTCATTTTATACAATAAAGTAAGTATAAAATGAAATAAAAATTATTACCTTAATTTGACCAATAAAATGTGTACTATTCTTAAAGACGACCGACCCTATTTGATGCGCGTTCCCTCTATTTAATTTATTTTGATTTATTTGATTTAGAATAATCCCCTATACATCGTAGTAACGTGTAGGTACATGTGTTACTAGTACCTACTCTTTATAAAGAAAATAAATATGTATCTATGGGGATAGGACGTGGATAGGACCAACAATATAAGATGCCGTAGTAGTTACATAATATTTGGTGACACATTTAAAGCACTGCGTCATCTATCTTATTATTATTATCTCCTATTACTTGTTTTCATTATAAACATTTTTTTAACAAAAAATTAAACGGACGAAATAACTAAACAGCAATAAATAAATAAATCTCTTAAGTCTTGAGCTTATTTACATAAACTATCTTTTATATAAACTTATTTTGAGTCGGCGCCAAACAACAAACTGATTAAATCTAAATTTTATATGTACCTACGTAGAAATGGACGTGGCTATACGTAGGTAATTAATCATTTTATTATTTGGCGCCGACTCAAAATAAGTTTATATAAAATTTGATAGTTTATGTAAATATATAAGCTCAAGACTTAAGAGGTTTATTTATTTATTGCTTTTTAGTTATTTCGTCGGTTTAATTTTTTGTTAAAAAGATTTTTATTTGATGATTTTTCATTTCATCATCAGCTTAGCCTGCAACATGATATGATGATTTCTGAACGCAAATACCTGATAAAGTAATGAAAAGTAAACAGAAACACTATTCGTTCCTCCAATTTTCGAGGGTTTCTCTCAATTTTATCAGGATCCCATCATCAGATCCTGACTTCCTTGACATGGGACCACCCTTGAAGTATACCCTATCTAACAAAAAAAGAATAATCAAAATCGGTTCATAAATAACGGAGAGAGGGCTAAACAAACCTAAAAATATATATATATATATATATATATACGGTCGAATTGAGAACCTACTTTTTTTCGTCGGTTAATAATAGTATTTTTTTTTATTTACCGTATATTCCTATAGTAAGGATTTATCTGCACGTAGTTTGTTATTTAATTAGTGCATATTACAATAGCTTTACTACTTACAACTCAGATATAGAAAAGGGTAATTGACCCTAGATACTTACACCCGTACACTTTATCAACGTACTCTTGTTCTTCTGGTGTTACGTCTTTAATTTCGTAAGGAAACGGTAGAATATTTTGTTCTTCCATGACTATTAAAGGAATACAACTATTCAATCTCAAACGACACACGGGACTACTAACTTTACTTAAACTATATTCTCTTTATCTAATATATTTACGTACAGACTTATCACGTTTCTGTTATCTTAGGAATAAATATAACTTGGGCAATACATTGCTGCCATCTTCACACGAAATTACGCGAAATTACATTTATTATTTTTAATTATTATTATTAAAACATTTATTTTATTATTTTGAAATTATTCAACTAATGCTTATATCATCACCTACTAATTAAAAGGCGTTTTGTTTGATATAAATAAGTCAATGTTATCCACCGATATAATAAATATTTCAGCAGTCGCCAAAATATTGATTATAATAACAATAACTTGACACATCTCACACACGGCCGTCTGATCCCAAACTAGGCAGAACCTGTACTATATAACCAAACTGCTGACAAACATACTTATATAGTTCAGAACAAATGATCATGCTCATCACACAGTTATTTGTCCTGGGTGGGAATCGAACCCATGACCTCTGGCTCAGCAGTCAAGATCACTAACCACTAGACCAACAGGCCAGTAAAAAGATAGTCCTTACTAATACAACTCTGTCTGTCTGTCTGTCGCTCTCTCACGCCAAAACTACTAAACCGATTTAAATGAAATTTGGTACACAGATAGTCTAGAGCCTGAGAAAAGACATAGGCTACTTTTTAATGGGAACAAAGGGGTGTAAGGGGTTGAAAGGTGGGGATGAAAAGTTGTATGGAATTATCGTCATATTTAGGGCTAGAAGCTTGAAACTATTTTTTTTGGGCTGTTGATTCAATATAAATATGCTATTCCACGCGGACGAAGTCGCGGGCACAGCTAGTTAATCATAATTTAGACATAGTATCTAGTCTTGTCTACATTTCCAATGCATCATGAAGTCGTGGCAGCTAATCACGTGCTCCTAATAACGTGAAATAAACATCTAACACTACCAGCGCCCCGCGGTTTCACCCGCATAAGTCCCGATCCCGTGAGAATATCAGGATAAAAAGTAGCCTATGCGTTTATACAGGTCTCCAGCTATCTACATACCAAGTTTCATCGCAATCGGTTCAGTAGTTTTTGCGTGAAAGAGTAACAAACATCCATCCATCCAAACTTTCACATTTATAATATTAGTGGGATGAAATAAACTCTTTATATCGGTTTAGATAAAAATGTATTAAGTTATTATTCCAGGCCATTTCCTAAGTAATCTATGTTAGGTATTACGTAAAATGTAAATGTGATTTTACTTTATTGTACAAAAAAAAAGTTAGTACCCTACAAAGATCAGAGTAATTCTGTTATCAGAAGATATACGCAGACAGATATAATGTTACGGCTGTGGAAATCGGAGATCTGTGTCCCGTAGACTGTCTGCGATCCATTGTTCTGCCTGCTGTGTCATCTCCTCGTCAAAATAGTCACGCCAACCTCCCATCTTGCCTGGAATACAAGGGTATTCACTGATATTACAATATTATTTTACTTATAACTAGCAGTTCCCGCGCGGCTTCGCTCGCGTGTACTTATTTGTATATTTTGCGCGGATCCCTATTTTTTTTCCAAAATAAAGGTAGCCTAAGTTACTCCTTATAACGCCAGCTATCTGCCTGTGAAAGTCCCGTGGAAATCGGTCCACCCGTTCCGGAGATTAGCCGAAATAATCAGACAGACAGACAGACAAAAATTGAAAAAACTAATTTTTACTCATAGGTATCGTGCAAATCACTGTATGAGCCTAAAAAAACCTATTATTTTGACATTACAAACAGATACTTCAATTTTATTCATTTGTATGGATAATAATAATCTTTTACTTGCATGAAATGTGGTATAGATAAAGGTGTGACAACAAAATATATAAGTTCTGTATTATATTGACGAATGAAAAAAAATACAAAGAAAAAATCATAAAAATCAAAAATAAATAACTTTGTAGTGTAGGAGGAGCTATCCGTTTTGTGCGTGTGGAAACCCACTGACTTAATAAAAGTGATTCCTATCAACAACAACAATTTATGAAATTTGGTTCTTCTTTAGAAATAGTACGCATATTTGTTTTGTGGCTAGTTTTCCTAGAGTATTATACTGTTTTGGAATCTAGGTTAGTAGCGTCAATTTTTTTTTATATAGACGTATATAGACGCCGTTTGGCGCCGACTCAAAATTAGTTTATAAAAAATTTGATAGTTTATGTAATGTCAATACTCAAGACAAAAGGTTTATTTATTTCTTGCTTTTTAATACTTTTTCGTCGGTTTAATTTTTTGGTATGATGAGGAATTATTTGAATACCTACTAACTACTAACATACAATAAATTTAGTCCCTGTAAATCTAAATTGGAAACACTAACATTTCTATGTGAATAAATAGGTTTGACTAAGTTGACACCTAAGGTGCTTTACCCATGATGTTTCATCGGCCACAGGCTAAGATGACCACTTTACACCAGGTAAGCCCCGTGATTGCTTGCACTCACATTAAATATCTCGAAAAAAAAACGCTTACTTAATTGATTTTATACGATGTTGGGCTTGCTGAACGAACATCGGAAGTAAATCAAATATTTTTAGTTCAAAATGTTGTTTAATTGTTAAAGATATATAAGATTTATTTATTTCATAGAAACTTACGTGTTAGTTATACATATTTGAAAGGCTATTTTATGACTTTTGTAGCAATGAATCAAGCTTCTGTAGTCGAACTAGGCAGTGCCTATATTTCGGCTATCACCGCCAAACTCCTCTAAATACAATATAGTTAGTCTTCTAGAAGTAGGTACGGTACTTATGCTAGATTAAACATATTAGCTAATTTAACAGAATTAGATATACAGTATTAAATAAGAATTTGGTGTGTGTTCTTGTGTATAAGTGCGCTGTGATGGGTGAGGGTGTAAGAGTGCGTGTTGTGTGTTTTTGCGCGTTGTGCATTGATGAGATTGTATTTCCAACGACAACTCATATAATGCCCGACAGGCGCTATATGTATTAAGGGGTGACGCAACTTCACCTACAACGCTTTAGTAATTTTGCTAATATTATAAAGCTAAAGAGTTTGTTTGGTTGAACGCGCTAATCTCAGGAACTCCTGGTTCGAATTGAAAAATTATTTTAGTGTTGGATAGCCCATTTACCGAGGAAGGCTATTGGCTATAAAGGAGCGGAGCATCAAAGGAAGTTGCGCGGTCAGCTAGTCTTTAATAAACATGTAGGTATACTCTCGGCAGTTTCTCATCTAAAATAAATATAAAATAAAATAAGAATGTTCTAACCGTTTCTTATAAAGGTTTCATTGGAAGCAAGCAAGCCGAATTCTCTGATTTCTTCAAAGTTAACAGAATAATTATTCTTGAAGTTTTTAATGCTGAGGTGGTCGCATAAACGTGCCATCTGCTCCGGTGGCACCTCCTTGCCCAGGAAAGTGGCGATTCGGCAAATTGTTGCTGGTAAATCCTGCAATAAGTGCATGAATATGTAAAAATAACTGTCTTAACTAATATTATGAATGTGAAGGCGAGTTTGTTTGTTTGTTACGCGTTCACGCCTTAACTCAACCAATCATCATGAAATTGTGCAGACTCAGGGGTAGGGAAAAGACTACCCCTGAGTGTGCACAATTTCATTGTGTCTTTTTTCGTGACTTTTATCGTGGGAGAGCCATGCTTCGGCACGTATGGGCTGGCTCGACCGGAGTGATACCATGGTCTCACAGAAAACCGGCAGTGAAGCAATGCTTCCCTCCCCCCCCCCCCCCTACCCCTCTTCCCCTACTCCCACCTTGCACGGCAACACACTTGTGAATCTAGAGTTGCAGGTGCCCATGGGCGGCGGTAGTCATTTACCATCAGGTGACCCGTGTGCTCGTTTGCCTCCTATACCATAAAAAAAGAACATAGGGTACCTTTCATTCAGATAAAAGTATTGTTCCCGAACGAAAACCTGAATTGACAAAATCTACATTAACGCCAGCGAAGATGCGGGCAAAAGCTAGTGGAAGATAAAATAATAAAATGAGGGACTTACAAGTTTTATTACGTATATTGTCATGTCATGTGACGTGAATAATAATTATAACGTGAGACACCTCACACACGGCCGTCTGATCCCAAACTAGGCAGAGCACTATGGTAAACATACTTATATATTACTAAATACATACATATTATAGATAAATTACACCCAGACACAGAACAAATGATCGGGCTCATCACACAATTGTTTGTCCTGGGTGAGAATCGAACCCACGACCTCTAGCTCAGCAGTCAGGGTCACTAACCACTAGACCAATACAGGGCAGTCATATATGCACGATTACAGTAATCTAGATTATAATGTTTGTGCTTGTTTGACTGTTGTGCGTTTTATTTATTCTTCTTATTAGTATAAAAATATTGATAGAATTAGTAAAATGACGTAATTTTTTCATTTTTATTTATCTTTGGATTTTAGTTCACTTTGTTAAGTTCCTTAGGTATTACCATATTTCTTTATCTTTAATTTCTATATGAAATGAAAAGTGAGAACACTTACTTTAGACAGTTCTTCATAGAATAAAAACAGCATATTGGGATGATGTCTTAGCTGCCACGCTTCTTTGACGTGTTCAAGATTAGGTGTAAGTGTAACTTAAATAAAACAATTGAACTATTATATTACCACACTCTGTATTAGGAAATAGCATCTCCATTAAACTTGTGTGTCTGTGAACATGGCCTTTGTAACATTTTTTTTTTCTTTAAAGAGTCAACATTGGTGTCAAGTCTATTGTCAGACTCACTAAACTAAAACCTAACTTAATTTCTTCATATGAAATGAACTTTGTCTTCTTTGCAACAAGGTCTATTTGTTCCTGGCATCTATTTCTCCGCGCCACTAAATTTCACTAAAACCTGTCAACATATACTCAACTTTATTTCCACGCATCGAGAGTCCCCATTTATTCAAATGCCGTATAATTGCCGTACAAAAACTTGTTCAAAACGAAATAAGATGACGTTATTTTAATCGACTAGGTGTCGATTAAAATAACGTCATCTTAGTTCGTTCGTTCGTTCGTCGAAGACGCTTGCTAAAAACACAGAGCAAAAGAGATGGCATTCAACGAATAGCGGCTCTCGCTACGTGGTATTAAAGTTTATTTAAGCGTGTCAGACTTTAGTCGACAAATAAATTGCTTATTTCGATAGCGACGTATGTTACCTACTTGTTTATATTTGAAATAAGACCTTGTTTCGAAGGGTACAAGGTTTACATCTTGTATGACGAAAATTTAGTCAGTTATAGTTAAGAGAGAAATTCAACAGAATTGACACCATTGTCGAATTATCGGAAACTAAAAAAATTACAGCAACGCGATTTAAATTTAAATTTCGAGAGACATTATCAGCATAATGTCTCTCATACGTGAGCAATGTTATGTCGTTTACTCACACGGAAATGACAGACAAAGGTAAGATTCTTATGTTATCTTAGTATACCGACCAAAGTGTATTCGATAGAAGAGAGGTAGACTAGCAAATGTGTGCAATGCCCTTAAGCTTGTTCCATTAAAGGCCATGTTAAAATATTGTGTCTAACTTACACAAATGTTTAATAAACAGGTTCCAAAACTCTTTAAATGTCTTGGGGCAGCCCAATATTTTGAAGAGCCTTGTATGATGATAGCAGGAGACTGCTACGTCTCTAGGATCCCGTGCAACGTACACCACCTTCGCAGTATCGACTAATGAGGGAGGCAACAGCGACATCGGCAAGTGAGTCTTGATGAACCGCGGCGAAGGTAATGCCAGCAATTTATTGGTGACAGGAGTAGCTATTTTCTCTACCACAGCAATTGCCGTCTCCTTGTACTTCATCTCTGCTAAAAATTGTTCTTTCCATTTCTTGTTGTAGAACATGAACATACTGAAAAGGTTGTAAAATGATTAATATATAGACTATTTCCAGGAATGTAGCAGAGATTGTGAAGACCACGGATGCCGCATATTCAAAGGATTTTTGCTCAAAACACATGCATTTTCATATTAATTTTATGGAAAAGTACAATAATTGACTGGCCTGTTGGCCTAGTGGTTATTGAACCTGACTACTATGCCATAGGTCGTGGGTGCGATTCCCACCCGAGTCTGGGTGTTCTTTGTGTCCGTTGTTTGTGTGTTTGTGAGCGCAGGAACCCCCCCCCCCCCCCGCGGCGCAGGACTAGTTCTTAATGCGGGAGTTGTCTTTTTATATTAAAAAAAAAATACATGGCAGAACATAGATGGTATAGTAAATTATTTTTTTGGTCTAGAGTCACTCCAATCCCGTCTCCATTCGGTGAAGAAGAAATTTCGAATAGAGTTTTTTTGGAATTGGATATTAGTCCACTGGATGGGTTGACAGAAAAATATCTGTCCGCCGTCTGGGACAAGCCAACAAACAATCAAGTGAGTTCACCGGGAAAATTACTAGAAGTGAAGACTTTACGTTTAGTTTCAAGGTCTCGTAATAATTAACAACTAAGCGTTTTACAATGTTCAATTATCCCGAAATGATTTGCAGGCTGTAATCATTATTAGATGTATACCTACTCCAAAAATGTGTATCTCTCTGTGAGTGTTACAGACGCAGCTGTGTCGTAATCAAAATCATTTGCTAGTAACCAAACCAGCTCTTGAGTCCACGTAGTGCCTGAAAGTATTGTTTTAAATTATCTATCACAATTGCTAAAAAAAAACTTATTTCGTATGACATTGCAAAAAATAATCTTGGGAAGAATCATTATGAGGACACGAGGTAGTTATTATAGAATTAACCTGACTAAAGAATACTGGTTTTATTAGTTACGGAAACCTGTACTCAGTAATGTTCCAGGAATGAATAGCTCATACAGTCATACCCAATAGTAGCGTCCCAATCAATCACACAATTTTTTGCCTCACCACCTTACTGTTCACCGTCCATCTATACCACTACTAATAATTTACAATATAACATTTTACCTGATCTTTGGTAGGTAGCCACAAATATGTCACTACTTCTGACAGGCATGTTGTAGATATTAGCAGCCTCCCCACAATAAGGACGAAGGAGCTTATACTTCTTTGGGCCCACAGAAACGTAATCGTTAGGAGCTGGAACATTACACAACATATACATTTATTCACACAATATATGCATATGTTTTACTTATTTAAAAAGCTGATAAACATAATTTTCAAGGCTTACTGTCAAACCTTTTACACCTGTAGCCTTTGGTCCAACCATATCCAAAAAGCCAACCCAGCCAACACTTTGCGTATACAGTATAATAATACTTTCAGGATGCTGTTGAGGCTTACACCTTACCATTATAGATACGGATGATACTAAAATGATGGCCCTCAGCTTGACGGCCTCGAGAGATGCTTACGTGATATGTGTATGTACAACTACATACCTTTGCTGATTTTGAAAACCACTGACACTAAAATAATCTTAATTTAAACCAAAAAATTTTAATTATAACTAATACTAACCATTGTTTACCCTCGCCATGGCTTCTTTCTCTTCAGGTTCCAGTTCCTCAAATTTATATGGAAAGTGCGCACTATTTTGCTCTCCCATTTCTGATATCTAAAACTAAAACACTAACGTTTACGTCTGACTGATAACTTGAATGCAAGTTATGTCTACATCTACTTGCAGCAGATTTATCTCTTACTGTTCGAAAGAGACGCTAAAGATTTAAAATTCGTTTTGTACATAAATTATCTATACTATTACTATTCGTAGAACTCATACCTATGTGAATAAACAAAGTAATTAATGTACATCAAAAGAAACCATTATTAAATAGGTTATTTATTAAACAAACATGATAATGACACTGTTATAGATCTTCCTTAATCTTCAGCTAAGGCCACTTTATTACCCACGTGATCCCCATTTAAACACGTGTAGGTATACTGAACTAGGAAATACTCGCGGCTACTCCCTGTGATATCAGGGAATATTGTAATTTTACTTTACATACACGTGGATTTGAGCGATTTTTAAAAAGTTTTTTTTTTCTCTCTAGTAGTTTCATTAGGGGTCCGTTTTTGGTAATTGAAGGTAATTCTCGCGGTCTTCTTAGTAAAAAAATTAAAATGTAGGTATATTAGTATTCGGTAGGCCTTAAATATGTTAAAGTGGAGAAATTAAAAAGTATCAGTTATCATACGAACTACGAACAAAGTTTTATTCAAGTAGTGTAGAGACAGTCAATAATTTAACAATTTTGGCGGGAGCAACGTTTCAGTAGTCGGCGCCATTTAGCCATTTTGCTTTACACACAATAGCAAAAATGAGTATTCTGTCTATATTCTATTAATACATTAAGTACGGTATATGACGAGAGGTCGGAAAAAATAAACATACGTGGGTCACACTGAAAGTTTTTACAATAGAATGCCAATAAGAAACATGCAAATAAGAAAAGCAGCCGATGATTTTTTTTTAATTTCGAATTAGGAACTGTTTGGGAATATGTAGATGTTTAATGATTTCATGTCATTTGTTTTTACAAATAGGCGGCAATTTTATAATAATTGTGTGCGGTCCTGTGAATGTCAGAATAAATGTTTCTCTTTCTTTCTTTCTTTCTCTCCTGTAAAGTTACAATTTTGCACTTGTACCAGTATACGTAGAACCCGTCGGTGTAACCAAGCTTTATTACGATCGAAATGAAGAACAAAGATAAGATCGATAAGACTATCAATATTACGAGTATAGTTGGTGCAATAGGGTTATTTAAGTAGCCGCTAGCCGTATAGCCGGCAGTCAGTACAAGTTTAAGAACGAGGTAAGAAGAAAGAGGAAAGAGGAAAATATTGTTAGCGTCAGAGCGAAGCTACTTCAGAGAATACCACGTCAGAGCTACTCCACCTCAAGATATACACGTTACTCAGTCCAGTTGTATAGACACCTTGACAGACGTATCTCTGTTGACGTGGTGTGAAAAAAAGGAAAATAAACCGTCATCACAGAAAGATAGTCGTTCCTTTCCAATCCCGTACCCACTTCAGTATCAATATGCTTTAAAACGCAATTGCAAATGCAACGTCAAGTCATTACTCTACTGCGACTCGTCGCGCAAAAAAACAAACCTGCACATCGTCGCGTTACGTTGTAAACTCAAACCTATCAGATATACTATTTGATATTTCCAACTCGCGTCGCGTTGTCGCGTTTGTCGCTCACCAAGGACAACGGGTTAGTCGTAAATAATGTATAATAAAATAAACAATTGAGACATGTAAACGTATCATAATTACAACTCCGCAATAAATGGCGACCCCGACGTCATCGGAAACTACGAGGTGAGCCTGTAGTAACTGTAAACAATATTTATCGCGATGAGAATTGTCTTTAATGATGAAAACTTGTTAGAAAATAAGCCAATAGAATAAACATAGGTGATTTTAAAATATATAAGTATAAAATATCTACATAATCATACAAAAAGCTACAGAAAGGTAAAAACCAAACAAAGTTCCTTCAAAACAGTTAAGTAACTTTTCATCTTCTCTGTTTTTTAAAAGATGTTCTTTTTATTTAGTGTTATCAATAGAAAAAAACTGGAATCCGTTTTTTTTTTACCTTTGACAGAGCATTCGCGATATTCAAATTTCATGCATTACGAATTTCGACTAAAAAAACAAAACTTTTATTTCTTTCATCATCATTCTTAATCAGGTACTTGATTATGTTACTATTAATTAAGAACCTTGTTATACATTACAGAGATTAATGTTATAGGGAGACGTTATAAAAAACAGGGAAAAATCTTTGAAAATTAATTCCCGAAATGGACGAACTATAGACAAGTGTGTACGGAAGACTCGGTGCGCGAGTCAGACTCGTACTTCTCCTATTTTTCCGACTTTCCGACTTGAAAAATATTACTACACTTTGATAATTTATTAGGCAACACGTAATGAATTTACAATATCTAATCTATCTGCTACTGGAGTCACATTACACGACATGGAGGTAATGGAGGATTATCGTTGACTTATCTTCAGATTAAGAGAATAGAATATTCTTTATTGTCACCAACAACATATTTTTCGAAATAATGTAAGTAAATATGTACTAAAGGTGGCCTTAACCCTAAGAGCAATATCTTACCTTAAAATCGATATTAATAATAACAACTTGAGACACCTCACAGACGGTCGTCTGATCCCAAACTAGGCAGAGCCTGTACTACGGTAACCAGACTGCTGATAAACATACTTATATATTACTAAATACATACATATTCTAGATAAATTACACCCAGACACAGAACAAATAATCATGCTCATCACACAATTATTTGTCCTGGGTGGGAATTGATCCCACGCCCTCTGGCTCAGCAGTCATAATCACTAACCACTAAACTAACAGGCCAGTAAAAGAAATAATGATGAGTAGTTTTGGTGTAAGAAAGAAATAAAGAGTCGTTTAGTTGAGAGGAATTATAATGTCATGTTAAACTAGGTACATTATTCAACATATACTATATTTGTACTTAGATAAAACAGGGCAATAAATATGAGCTTACATCAACTTTTTATACATGTCGTAGGCGGATCGTTGTATTAGGCCGATCGCGATGTGTCTGGGCCGATCATGATTAAATACTGAAACTAAATCTAAAAGTTGTAGATTTTTTTAACTATCTACAACTTTTGCATTGAAAATTTTCCGTTAGGTCACGCCGCAAATCACAAAAAAAACCGTTTTCAACCCCTAAACTGCATCCGCATTTCACCATTTTGAATGTTTTGGTGTTTAAATTTTTTTTTTCCTTTCTGTTGTAACCTCAGCAACATTTCCGCATGTAATTTTTTTCTTTTTCACAAAAATTATAGGCACCAGCAGAATAACGGTTAATTTAACACCGAATTCAAACTAGTTCATCCAGCCTTTCTCAAGTAATGCGCTTAACAACAAATCGTATTTTATTTTTAAGATAGGTACACTCTATTTGCCCAAACACGGCCGGGCAAATACGTCAAAAATTAAGGTTTGAACGATATGGCGGGTATTAGACAGGCAAATCAAGATATGCCCGCGTATCGTGATGTGCATGTGCCCAGGCAGATCACGATCAGCCCAATTGAACGATCGGCCTACGACATATATACTAATACATTGTATAAATAAACTTAGATATATAAATATCTTAAACAGACATAACCAGATACGAGTTCACTTATACAATTATTATTTAATTTTATAATATTATAATAACTATTCTTTTCTTAATTTTCACGTACATACAGATAACAATATACAACTTACACATAAAAACTAATAAAAAAAGAAAAAGAACTGTATATGGGCTATTTACATGCATGCGTCATAAAATTCCTCCACATCGTCGCCTACTGGCAGTGTTCCCAGAAGGCTGGCAGCATTGCCACGTTGAATGGCAATGCTAATTCTCTGTGCAAGAAAAAGACAGGCTCGTACAGTCCTACCTACCTTATAATTGTAAGCATCCTGTGCTTTTACCTAAATGTCACACGACTAGCTTATTGATAAAATATTTTCATATTTTATATTTACATGTGGCCGCGTACCTTGCAAAGTACGTACGTACATTATGTAAAAATTAAATTGGCTAGTTAATGCTACTTGAATTATCCGGTCTATTTTGTCCAAGTGTATGAATTGTTTCCTTGCCAACCATGCTCAATTCAGCCAGCGATGGGTACGTTACCCGAACCTAGACTTAAATCCGATAAGGTTTTTATTTCTTAACCATTGATTTAGGTGGAATTTAGATTATTTGCAAAAAAAGTCTAAGACGTAACGTAAGAGTGTTTAAGGCACACATATGCTTGTTCGTATGTTTTTCAACAAGTCTTCAAAGTGTAATAGTCCTCGGGCCCAGGAACATTTTTTTTAATTATTACCTGCAAGCTAAAACTTAGCCGACCTATTCGTATTACTGAGTCGGACAAATTTTTCACGTGGCAAGTCTGAAATAGGCAGCCTTTTTAATCCCCGCCCTGCAAACACGTCAATTTAACGGTAGTATATTTTTTATTGCCTACCAATAAATTTTCATTCTAATTACAAAATAATAACGGTAAATTAAAGAACTAATGCTTGTCGGACAAAATGGCCGCCACCGTTCCAGCGTCCAACTCGCGCAACGTGTCGAATTTTCGTATGTATATTTTTTATTACCTACAGCTAATACTTGGTGAATCGTCTCGTTTGTATATATTGTAAGTCATCAAGTACAAGTGTCCGACAAAAATTATGCATCTTGTACTGAGTCAGACGCGGTGAACATGTCGATTTTCAAGTTGTTATTTTATTTATTACCTAAGTACATTAAATTTACCTAGAGGCGAAAGCCCTTGCGTTATTATACCAATGGCGCAAGGAGGCACTCGAGCGTGATCTGAGACCCGCACCTCGTGAGATCGAGGCGCAACGGTCTCAGCTTCGCCAGGTCCTAATGGCCGAGTGGAAAGAACGACTAGAGCGACCGAGCGCAGGGCACGCCGCAATTGTGGCGGTAAGACCCATCATGGAGGATTGGCTGGAGAGGCGACATGGCAGCCTCTCCTACCGGTTGACGCAGGTACACACCGGACACGGCTGCTTTGGTAAGTACCTGTGTCGTATAGGCCGGGAGCCATCGCCTGTGTGCCACCACTGCGGAGGCTGTCGCGAGGACACTGCACTCCACACTTTGGTGGAGTGCTCAGCATGGACGCAGCTGCGAAACGATCTCGTGACAGCTATTGAGGTGGGAAGCCTCTCGCTAGAGACCACGGTTCTGTCCATGGTCCAAAGTGAGAGTGCGTGGGATGATTCCGCCGTCTTGTTTTGCGAGGAGGTGATGTTGGCCAAAGAGGCGACGGAACGGCAACGGGAGAGGACAAGTACTCTCCCATCCCGCAGAAGACGCACCAGGCGCCGGAGAGCGCAAAATGATCTCCGGCCTCCATGACTGCTGGCCTGGGGGTAACGGGTCGGGCTGGCCGTTACCCTTGCAGAAGCAGGCCCGAGACGGTGGCGCGACGTGTTCCACGCGCACCTCTCTGATCTGGAGGGGGGTTAGGCCCCCCGTACCCCATGATGTGGTCGCCTGCTGAAGGCGGCCAAGGTCTGCAGGGGTTCCCGGAGGACTCCTTCCTAGGGTATACCCGGGTTCCCCTGCAATAGACCACTTTACCATTAGCTCCGGTGAGGTGATGACCCGTGGGGGTTTCCACACGATAAAAAAAAAAATAGTACATTAAATTTATTCTTTTTTTTATTTTTGTTATTTAGCAAAGAATATGTGTATCTATGTGTCCGACAAAAACTGTGCAGCGGATAGGAATAAAAATAGCCGCCCGAGGACTATTACCTAAGTTGTTAAAGTTTTTTTGGCTGCATTTGATCGTTTCGTTGCGCGTCGCGGACTTTGCAGTTTTTATATTCAGACTGTGGCACAAATTTAATACGACAGCTAAATATTTCAAAGATGTAGAGTAATTTTGTAATTTTAAGCACAATTCAGATAAATTTCTTAACTGGTTGACATCGCGTCAAATATAATGGCTTCATAATCCACAAGCAGGTATTAAATCTGCAAAATATCACTTATACCGTAGTGGTATTCCACGCAGGTGATAGCGAATGTACCTTCGAAGAGTTAAGCATAATCTTTTACAGATTTGAAGTAGTTTTGAACACACCTTAGTGCCAAACGAGTTTGATGTGTTGACCGCAGGTCATTTTCTAATGGGTCAAGGTCTATTGGCTCTTCCGGAATATGACTTTGAGCATCGTTGGCAATCCGTTCAGAAGGCTTCACAATCCTGAGCGTTGGTCAAATGACTCCACACTCTTCAGCAGGGAGCCAAGTGGTTTACGCCTCCACCCAATATTGGCGGGTTAGTTTTACTTAAGCCTAATCTGATTAAGCCTCTTCATTGGAATTCAGCACGGGTTTAAAAGGTGCATAGTGGCGTTGACAAAGTTAATCGCGTAGGTATTGACTCTTCGGTATAATAATTCAGAGGCCTTGTATATATATATGCCTTAATAAACTTATGTTCTCATGCACATCTTATGTTTTATTTTTAGTTTATATTATTGTACACATTACAAAAAAAAATATTATTAGCAGCTATATAGCTTAGCAAATTTATTTATGTTTATTTTATGAATAATTATTTTGGTATATTTTTTCTTTTATATCAAGTCACGCGGCATCGTATCAAGCCAAGTTCAAGAAAAAGGAAATGGCGATGCAGCAGCCGTGTGTTACACGAACCATTTGGAGCCGCTTTTGACCGCTTAATAACTCACAATTTATTTAACATAAATACTTTAATTTTTGTTTATTTATTTTAGATTAACTAGAACCCCAAATTTCATAAATACAGCTCAAATGGTCATTGACATATTAACGTTTAAAAATCGGCATTTTTGTCACTGACTGACTGACATATAGATCAAAAACCTAACCTACTTCCTGATGACCTAGAAAGTTGAAATTTGTCATCTAGCTGTGTAATTGTGTGTATACAAAGGAAAAAATCAGAAAACACTGAATTTTACGATTTAAACATTATTTCCCAGATAATCGATTTTTATTAACCTAGCGCCTAACCTATTAAGTTTTTAAGCATTCATATATTTCATTAAATTTTAAATACTACTAACTACCCAATGGATAGGATAGATCAATTGATTTTAAGAAACAGTTTCTCGGGTCACTTTGATCCATCCTACGGTTAATACAGCCTTTGTATGCCAGTCCTTTGTATATTATCTGTATTAGTATACATTCTATCCATTTACGTATTTAAATTGAAACAATGCTACACAAATAACATGCTTTCTTCCTATCTATGTGTAAATATAAATGCAATCCTAATTAAAAATAAATATTGCACTTATCTCTGTTTAATTACGTGTCAATGTTACATAAAAGAGATACTTCAAATAAATAATATATTGTGTTAAATATATGCAATCATTTGCAATACAATGAAAAAAGTGTAAAGAGAGATCCCAATTTGAAGACTTAATAGTTTGACAAAAGATGTGATTCTACTAGTTTAAATTAGTAGTTGATTTCTATTGCTTGTAGTTCTACTTTAGTATCAAGTTAACATTGAGTTGGCGAAAGCATGATTAGGCACTGGCACTTTGGTTATGGTCAGGTAACAGAGCTGTCAATTTTTAATGCAAAATTCTATTTCAAATGCAATTTTGACTGTTATGTGAACAAGATTTTAATCAGTCTTTGAGAAACTGGTGTAAGTATTTTATTCAAATACCTTTTCGAACAAACTACACGTAAGCCCAGTTCTCTCAGGCTGGGATAGTTTACGGACTCGTTTTCTCTAAGTTCTCAAAGCTGAGATGGTGGCAAGGTTTGGTCATTCTGCTGTTACTTCTTTACCCAGAAAAGCAGCGATTCGACGTATTGAGGCTGGCCAGTGCTAAAAACAAAAGTCAAATTCGCCAACTGTTTGTCTAAACCTGACAACCAGTTAAAGTAAAATCTAAATCCAATAATAGGCGTTAGTCATGCTCATGCATATATAGAAGAATCGGCAAGCAGAAGCAATATAAAAATTATTAAAGTATAGTGGGTCGAAAATGTCAGTGGGCCGACAGAAATCTAGCAAGAAAAACGATTTTTTACGAAGGGTTCCGTACCATTATCTATACAACATTAAACACTATAATATTCTGTGAATATTTCAAGCGTCTACCTGTTGCCGTTATTAATATCGAGCAAAAAACGGCAAAAAAATCACGTTTGTTGTATGGGAGCCCCACTCAAATATTTATTTTATTCTGTTTTTAGTGTGTATTTGTTATTATAGCTGTAACAGAAATACATCATCTGTGAAAATTTCAACTGTCTAGCTATCACGGTTCATGAGATACAGCCTGGTGACAGACAGACAGAGTGGAGTCTTAGTAATAGTATAATAAATCCCGTTTTTACCCTTTGGGTACGGAACCCTAAAAAGGAGTGCAAAACGGAATTGGCACATAAACATTTACAAAAAGAGTGACTCTTTTTGTAAATGTTTCTATGCCAATTCCGTTCGGGTAAAATTTGGGTAAAAATTAAGAATACTATTTACAATATATAATCAAAGTATTTACATATAAAGCACACATTTACTTTTATCAGTTCTCAAATAGCATGTTCTTATGATGTCTAAGATTCATAGCTTGTTTCATATGTGTCCAAAGATTGGTTGAAAGATGTTCGGTTAACCAAAGCAAAAAAGTTTTATTCTCGTTACTGACAATGTTACTTTAAAAAGATAATATAAACTAAACGCCTAGTGAAATATACAGAGCAAACCTGCAAATACTATAATAATAATTTTACTTTGTAAGTCTCAAGTCAAGAAACCCTTATTTTGAACTTACCTAAATCTTGAACATATCCACACAGCTCCTTAAGCGTTCCAGGGAAATTCAGAACTTTATATAGATAGACTTTAGAAATAGTAAAAGGAGACTGCGACATCTCTAGGATCTCTCGCTACATATACCACCTTGGCAGTGTCGAGCAATGATGGTGGCAGCAGCTATATCAGTATATGACTCTTGACGTACCGAGGCGAGGGTAACTTCAGCAGTTTCCTGGTCATAGGCCTAGCTATTCCCTTCTATTAACTTAAGTGTTTTTATTTGTCGCCTGTACTTTGTTAAAGTAATGATATAGGTCCCGATTCTATTGTACACTCGACTAAACTAAAACCTGACTTAATTTCTTCATATGAAATCAACTTTGTCTTCTTCGTAACAAGGTGTATTTGTTACTGGCATCTATTTCTCAGAGCCACTAAATTTCACTAAAACCTGTCAACATATTATATAATTTAACCATCCTCAATGACTACATAACAAGCAGCATGGACCGGGGAGCACAAGTTGATGTCGTTTACACTGACTATAGCAAAGCATTCGACCGTATCGACCATTTTTTGCTTAAAACGAAGCTTCTTAACATTGGAATCAGAGGAGATCTATTCCGTTGGTTTTCCTCTTATCTTGAAAATAGGTCACAAGCAGTAGTTGTAAGCAATTACATTTCTAGTTGGGTACGAGTGCCCAGCGGTGTTCCGCAAGGCTCTTTAATTGGTCCGCTGCTTTTTATTATATATGTAAACGACATCGAATCCTGCTTTCAAACATCGAACCTGCTTTGTTTTGCTGACGACATGAAAATATTTTCATCTATAAAATCGTCCAATGATGTGATATTACTTCAAGAAGATCTAACACGTTTGAATGACTACTGTCGGGTAAACAAATTAGACCTTAA
This sequence comes from Euplagia quadripunctaria, assembly GCA_963859945.1. Classification (NCBI taxonomy): domain Eukaryota; kingdom Metazoa; phylum Arthropoda; class Insecta; order Lepidoptera; family Erebidae; genus Euplagia; species Euplagia quadripunctaria. Next base: position 6,821,121 of record OY982564.1, on the reverse strand, counting down.
TCCACTTAAATGTTCCATAGTCAGTTACACTAGAAAACGTGATATTATTCCTTCTTCCTATACTCTAATGGGCCAAGATTTGCAAAAGTGTGAAGTCATACGCGACTTGGGAGTTTATCATGACTCAAAGCTTCTTTTTGATGCTCATATTGATAAAATAGTCTTGAGAGCTTCCAAAGCGCTTGGTTTTGTGATGAGGGTTTCTGGGTGCTTCAAAAAAGCAAAAACGTTAAAAATTTTATACTGTACGTATGTTAGAAGCCGTCTAGAATACGCATCGCAGATATGGAGTCCACGGTATAGCAAATATATAAACCGTATTGAGGGTGTCCAAAAGCGATTCATTAGGTTCCTATGCTTTCGCCTTCGTATACCATACCACTCTGAAAGGTATTTAGATCTCTGTAGAAAATTTCATATTCAACCTTTAAGTTATCGCCGCCGACTAGCAGACTGCACATTCTTTTCTAAAATCTTGTCTAATGAAGTGGATTGCCCTGACCTCCTACACAAACTCGAGTTCAATGTTCCGACAAAAAGCATCAGGTTCAATCCACCTATTTTTGTACATTTAGCGCACTCGAATTACAGAATGAATACATTTATGGTGCGAGCAAGTAAAGACTTTAATGAATTGTGCAAAGAACTTATGTTCGATCCATACACAGTGAACGGCAACAATGTCAGGAGACTGGTGAATCTGGGTTTTTTTTTCAAACAGGTACTGATGTATTTTTGTTTTTCTATCTTCTGTATTGCTTATCGCGTTTGTATAGGTATAGTTTCGTGCAGTTATTAGTGTTCCAAAACCTCTGTTAAATTACAATACAGCAATTCGTGAAAACCTGTAATTGGCTTAACGTTGTACATGAAACTACCCACTGTTGTTTTTTGTAGCTGTTGGTTTTCCTAACTTAAATAAATAAATGAATATACTCAACTTTATTCCCATGCAGCGAGAGTCCCCATTTATTCAAATGCCGTATAATTGCCGTATAAAAACTTGTTCAAAACGAACTAAGATGACGTTATTTTAATTGACACCTACGAAGATGCTTACTAAAAACACAGAGCAAAAGAGATGGCATTCAACGGATAGCAGCCCTCGCTACGTGGTATTAAAGTTTATTTAAGCGTGTCAGACTTTAGTCGACAAATAAATTGCTTATTTCGATAACGACATATGTTACCTACTTGTTTAAATTTGAAATAAGACCTTGTTTCAAAGGAAGAAAATTTAGTTAATTATAGTCAAGAGAGTAATACAACAGAATTGACACGAAAATGTCTCTCTCCGTCTTGCGAACACGCCGCGTCTTCATCACGCATAGTAACTACTAACTAACAACATGGGCTCTTAAACATTTGGAACAACACTCATGAGATTAATTCACTTGAAACATTGTCTCCTTGACACCTGTAAAGTCTTTTAGCTTTATTAGAAATCTATTAATCATTATTAAATCTTAAAGGAGTCAAACCGATAATAGTGTGAACACCAAAGTCTAGCAATCAATAACATCCTTGTTTTACATTTCGTAATACTTGTTTTACATTTCGTAAGATGGCAATAACGGAAATCCGTTCCTACTTAACTACATTGCGTTTAGAAGTGAAGTCTCGTGATAAGCTAGATCCTAGATGCCCTTTACCGAAAGTGGGTATAATAAAACAGCTTAACTTAAGATTAACTTAACTTATGATGTGCTTAGACAAAGTATCAAGAATTTTGAGAAGGGTATCTTGCAATTTTTTGACTTAAAGGAGTCTCACTAATAATTACAAGAGTAACATCATTCAGTTCTCCAAGTTCCGATATCATTGTTTCGTAATCGTCTGGTGGAAGAACATGAACATAATCTAAATGTATATACGTGTATTTATTTTGATATCTGTTACATTGCATAATTTTAGCTGTACTTAATATCATAGAATCAATGATGATGTTTAGTACTTTATTTTTGTCATTTTTCAAAGACTCATTCAAGTCAAGATTGTCTGTAGCATTTTTGTTGAATTCAACTCCAAGTGATTTGATCTTTCTTATAAACAAAACAGTTTATCGAACAAAAAAATAAATGTTGGACAGAAGGCGATTTCGTTTACATTAATAAAAATCCTTAAAATAAAATAGGTCCTTTAAAGTCCATGGGCAAAGGTAGTCACTTACCATCAAGTGACTCATCTACTCGTTTGTCCCCTACAATATATTTTTTTTAAATCATCATATTTCAGCCAATTTACACAAAACGTTAACCAATTATACACCTAAACCTTCCTCATGAATCACTCTGTCTATTGGTGAAAACTGCATGAAAATCCGTTCAGTTGTTTTTCAGTTTATCGCGAACAGACAGACATGTAGACGCGGCGGGGGACTTTGTTTTATAATATGTAATGATATTCCTTTCATACCATTGCCGTCGCTTCTTACCTATCTTTCCCTTTGAATATTCTCCCAATTTTCTCATCTAATTCCCAAAGTGCCCGGTTGACAGCAATAGGGTTACCCCCTATTACGTAAGTGGGACTAAAATTATAGTGGGCAAAATTTGGGCGATTAATACGCCTCTACCTACCCCTTTGGGGATATAGGCGTAATGTATGTTGGTGGCAAACAATCGTACCTGATGGTAAGCAATTACCGTAGCCTAGGAACGCTCGCGACTCTAGGGGAATTCGAGGTCCGTTGCCAGCCCTTTAAAAACCTGTAAAATCATTAAGGTAGAATACTGCCTTAGGCGTCCCGTCAACCATTTACTCGGACTTGTGACTTCTAAAATAAAAGTCTTTGCTCTAATAAACACAATATCTTTTTGTAGCTTTTTGGATGCCAGCTTGACTTTGGTCGCTGGAAATGTAATATCACAAACAAACAACCTCATGTTGGGAATGGATAACACGTAGCAGAATGAATAAAAAAGAACGTTTTGTATTGATAACTTTCAAAAGTAGTACCTAAGCTTTTCTCGTTCAGATAGATCATGAAATTGTGTTTGAATGCATAACAATTAATTAATACAATAAATTTAAAAAAAATACAATTAAATTAAAAATGTATATAGGTACCATAATAATCAAAAATAAAATTAATAAGATTTTACAATATGTCATGCACAATACAAAAGAAAAAAACAATTAAGGCATTTCATAATTTAAAATATTAAACACTATGCTTACCAAAAATTTTATTGCATATACATATTTGAATTGATAAATTCATTGATGGAATAATAATTATTTTCCAATAGGAAGGCTTTAAGTTTTTGTTTATGTAAGGAATTTCTGTAAATAACGCTTTTATCTCTTCCAGTAAACAATTATAAAGTTTAATGGATTGATATTGAACACAGTGCCGAGCTATATTCAATCTAGGGCTTATTGTATGTTTTAGATCTTTCTTCCGCGTACGCTCTCAACTAACCTTTCTTCGTGGGTTTCAATTTCGTGTATATATTTGGATAAGTAACACAATGTTGTTAATATGTACAAACATGGCACCGTTAACACTCCAAGACTTTTAAAATGTTCTCGACACGATTCTATTTGGGGAATGCGGACTATAGTATTTATTGATCTTTTTTGTAATATGAACTCTCTATATCATATCCATAACTATTGCGCCACAGTTGTATACTATATCTCAACCTTGACTATACCAGCGCATGGTAAACGGCATTTCAGCCAGGAAAGCTGACTAACTAACTCTAATTTTGCTGTCGGGGTTAATAAAAGTCTATGTTCACGAAAACAATAAAGTCCTCATCTTCTTTACTAGCACTAATACTCTTGCTGCTCAGGTTAAATTAGATCGTTTCAGGAAGTAATAAGTATCTGAAATTAATAGAAAATACCTCAGTGCTGGGTATCTGAAATTACAATTACAAATTACATTTTTAAAAAGTATTTGAAATACCAAATACGTATTTGTATTTCAATTAGATGTTATTCAAATACTGCCTAGCCTTACCAGCTTGAAGGGTTTCAAGATTTATAATGTCTCTGTCTAATAAAAATAATTTTCATTTAATTTATAGTTTGTGCTAATAGGAAATACAAACATACTATATCTTTATCTATCTGGTTTCATTATTTCTAAATGTATTGGTGCCGACCTTTCTAATAGCAGCGGACATTCCACATGCCCACGACTAGTTGTAGTTAAACTGCTTACTTTTGTCTTAAATAGAAATGGGCTGGATGGATGATTCTGGAATAAAAATTAAACACAGTCCTTTAAAATATTAAAATAAGCCTATTCTTTAACATGCTTACTCACTTGTAACTAACTGACTAATTATGTACAAATCTTGGAAGACAATTTTAACTTACTTTTAATTGTCGTATCGAAATGAAACTTGTATGTGAATGTAGTTTAGATGATCATCACTACACATTATAAAACAGAGTCCCCCGCCGCGTGTGTCTGTCTGTCCGCGATAAACTTAAAAACTACTGAACGAATTTTCATGCGGTTTTCACCAATAGACAGATTGATTTATGAGGAAGGTTTAGGTGTATAATTTGGTAACGTTTTGTGTAAATTGGTTGAAATATGATTATTTTTGAAGTGAAAACTTTTTAAGCGGCGTTGTGCACTTTTTGGGGTGGGTAAAAAATGTTAATCTCGCGTCAGGTCAGGATCAAAACTATGTATTTATATATTTAACAAAAATATTTTTATGACCTAATCGAAAATTGGTAAGACGGAGCCAAATTTTTTTTTATATTTACTATAGGGGGCAAACGAGCAGACGGGTCACCTGATGGTAAGTGACTACCGTTGCCCATGGACACCTGCAACTCAAGAGTCACAAGTGCGTTGCCGGCCTTTGAGATGGGAATACGCTCTTCTTGAAGGTTTGAAGGTCGTATCGATGATGATTGTTCAAGATGACTCTACTACCCATATACCCGAAGCCGGGGTGGGTTGCTAGTAATACTATAATTTGGCATTTTGGAGCTGATTTAGGAAGTGGATAGTCAAACTCCTTAGTGGCTATTAGTAAACCCCTCGAGTTTGGGCTCAAATGATTCGTTTTGACGAGTCCAATAGATTGAGTTTGGTAATGATGGTCTGATGATGAAGCCAGGAGGTGCAATGGACAGTGGAAATCTTTTTTACTTATTAACTCGTGTCGCCATTAAAGCTTGTTTAAATTACTTACAGACTTAACTCTCATAGGCATTATGAAGAAGTTTATATGGAGAGGGTTTTTATTCTACAAATCCCGTTCCAAAATTGATCGTACCTGCCTATCGAAAGTTGTCAACCTCGATGTTCGTTACCGGTCGATGAGCGCAAATCGTTATTCACTCTAAATGCGTAGGATTCTTAACAAATTAATCGCATTACAACCGATTGACTCCTAGATACTATAGTATGCAGACCAAGGATAAAGAAGAACTCTCTGTCAGAATCTTCCCGAATTTATTTCTTATTATAATCTAGAAATAAGAAGAACTTAGTTTAAGAAGAAAGAAACGAAACTAGTGCCAACATATCTTGGAAATCAGACTCGTATTTTAAAAAGTTGTGTTGGGAGTTTTGCCCAATGATGATACGACAGTAACTATTATCTTATTGTGATCAGTGGCGGAACAATAGTGGCAGAGCCGGCAAAATGCCACGGGCCCCCGCTCGAAGGGGGCCCGGGAACTAAAGGCCCTGAACACAGGAGGCACTAATTACAAAATGTATTATTGAATTAGCCACGGGTCTCAGATGGTATAGTTACGCCACTGTCTGTGGTACGAGTAACTCACTACTGATTCCAACACGTTAATGTCTAAATGAACCCAATGCATCAGTGGTAGCTACTATAACTGTAAGTATCCCTGAGACGATATTCAACACTGCTAATGCTTTAATGACCCTTTTCCTAGCATAAAGTATCACTATAGTATTATGTTATCTGTGGTATCACTCTGTACTACATACTATCCATTCAAACGCCAGTGAAGTAACTTCAAGCGCTTTAGACGGTTTAGTTAAGGTATCTTTGTGATTTTCACACGGGACAGACAACATTTAAAAGTAAACCAAATCAGGTATAAACGCAACTGTAAAAAAGCAATGCTTCACTGCCGGTTTTCTGTGACGCCGAAGCACGTTTCACGCACATTTTTTCAAAGTATTTATAGCACCACTTCGGTAAACGCTCAAAAATATCACTTTATCCACAATCATGTAAAAATAATTTCATTAACTAAATACGTACGTGTGTATAAAAAGTCATTTAAATGGTGCATTTACTAATCAAACATATACAATAAACCTTAATAATAATCTTAAAAGGTTAACATTTAAGGTCAAGAAGTCAAAATAAAGTTTTTGTTCTTGGGTAATTACATTACATATATCCCTTTACACACAACATTAAACTATAAATATTCTAGTACTATAAAGAGGTAACATTCGTTTGTTGTTATACCCTAAAACTACTTAACGGATTCGCATCATTCTTAAACCTTAGAAAGCTCCTTTATCCAGAAGTAAAATCGGCATATCTTATGCAGTAAAAATAATAGAGCAAAGACTTTTAGGTTACCGTTTTAGCTTTATTACATTAGTATAGATAGGTATAGGGCATAGCTAATATAACCAAGTTAGTAAAGAAGCACACGGCCCATATTTGTATTCACGACGGTGAGCGTTCATTTGTGCCAATAAACACTCGCTACACCGATGTTACCAGCGTGTTACCACCATGCTATTACCGCTGTTTAACCTCATTTAACTAACCCATGACATATAATTAAGTTTACTATTAATTTCTTGTTGACAAGCACGCAAAAGGATGCAATTATGGTAATCTGTTCCCGTTACAACGAGTACTGCTACTTTCCACTTTACTATATTAAAAAATTAGATTAACTAGTATGCACAATTACCATTGTTGTCGCTTAAAACGCTGAATATTAAGAAAAAGATATTAAAGGCATTTCCTGATTTCAAACAGACCTGACTAAAAAACTTATTATCAATATAGCCACATATCTCAGAGTATACAGACCTATACAGTTTATGGAACAGATAAGTTACCAATGAAGAGCAAACTATGATAAAACTCACATTATATATATAGGTAACAAAGAAAGTAGATCTCTGCTTTAATTAGAGAAAGAAATATTTTGCTAATTGCCAAGCCAATTGTCATGCCTGTTTAAACATAACATGTCTATCTTACATTTTCCTGAAATAGTGTTCATAATATCCGTATACTTTTATTACAATTTTTAAATACACCATCAACTGCCAGTCTCTCTGAATCATTTTGATCCATTCTCAGATTGCCTGGAACAGATTGCATTTAGGAATAAGGCCGCCTTTCGTACATTATCTGCTTGACATAATTATGTATATGTATAATACTTCCGCTACTACTATCTAGCTAAACTCAAAATCGAATCATGGAACACTGACACACTGTAGCGAATAGTGATGTTGAATAGTAGGTTAGTCTGGCGAATGTTATAGACACCATTATATAGGAACTTGCTCAGACAAACCATTACCAACACCAACCAAGACATAATTTTACAAACATGCACACTATGTGCATGTTTGTAAAATTAGATGTATAAAAATAGTAAACATCTAGTTTTAAGAACTCCGACTCATGTAATAATAGTGTAAGCAACTGAAATAAATTCTCCATTCGTCATCGTTGTAGAAAAACGATGGATTTGAGTCAAAAACAAAAATCGTCAAAAATGTTTCTTTACAGGGGTCGGTTCATACGAAAAACATCATTTAAACCACCTAAATTACGTTTTTTGTACATCAGTTGGACTCTTAAAAACTGTTGACAGTATGGTTACTCGTACCAAGATTAACATGAATAGTCTAAGATCGCTCTGTGAACTTCAATATAAAAAGAGTAAACTCCAATGAAAAAAAAAACACATTTAAAAGAAAATATTTACTTTTAAATTAAAAATAAATAAATTAGTTACATGGCAAAACTTACAAGAACATAAATTAACTATACATAAAACAGAGATCGTCAACTATGAAGCAATCACTTCAGGCGCAGGCACAGGTTGAACTTCTAAAATAACCAATTTTTGGTCTGCTTCTTTCTTAATTTCAGGCTCGCTACTGTCTTTGACTGGTTCTATATCTTTGCACATGAGAGTGACCGAGTCTCGTACACGGTCAGGGCCACAGTTTTCTGTCGCACCTAGAAGCTTCAAGTCGTCTTGTTCAGCATCAGGTATATCATTACCGAAGCGGCGTCTACCCGCAATCACAACTTCCACGGCCCGTCCGTCGCTTTGTCCAGCACTCTCATCTGTTCCAATCTCAACCCGGTATGGTTTACTTGGCTCCACGAATGCTTCCATCACCCGAACATCAGCTCTGTCTTGAATCCCCTCGTGGTCCTCATTGGAGGCTTTATCATTCTTCAAGAAGATGTCAAACACGCTCTCGGGAATCTTTGACGGTATTGCAAAGAGAAACATCACATTTGAAATATCGACTTGGGCATTGAACTTGCCATCTTGCCGCTGGTCGTAGAGCACAGGACCGGCGGCCACGGTCGCAAACAAGCAGGCGATAGTTAGGAGCATGGTGCGTGCGCGCGACAGATCTCCGATGCGCTGACTGCGCGCCGCATGCTCCCGCGCCGCTTTTACCAGCCACCAGCGAACCAGTCCGGCGCTCGAAACGAGCACACTGTAACGGTTAACACGACATGCATATTATGTGGACCTTTTGGACGGATGATGACCAAGTGCAAATAAATTATTTTGTGTGTCACGGTTACGAAATGTCTAGGTTTGTAGACTGAAGGACAAAATTAAGTACTCGGTGATAGACCTCAAGTCTTTTTTTTTATTTGGAAATACAATAGTTGAATTTAGACTTATGCGACAGTTTTAATTATATACGTTGGGTATTAGCTCTCAGAACTCGAACTCTAACAGCTAAACTTCTAATTTCTTTTTTAATGGAAAGTTACAGTACCTAATATTTAAATTAGTAAATTACTGAATTCATTTTCAACCTCCTTCACATAGATAAATAGATTTACCTTTCACTTTTTTTTCTGTTTATTTTCTCACAAATCGTAAACCTCTGTGGCTAGGTAACAATTACTGTTAATTTATTTTAGTGTAACCCATGTACATGAGAGGATCGTACAAGGAGATGTGCCAAATATGGGAAACAATGTAGAAGTTTTAATTTCTGTGTGAAATTCAATTTTGAATATTGTAGCTTAATGTTATATAGCCTTCCTCAATGAATACTCTATTCAATGCAAAAAGAGTTTTTTCGAATCGGACTGGTTCCAGAGATTAGTGCCTTTAAACAAACAAACAAAAGACTCTTTAGCGTTATTATTTTAGTATAAATAGTATGGGCTTACTTTCAACTTAGCCGTCGCGATTCTAATCATAGACCGATTCGTGGTCACGACTCATGTCATATCGTAACATACACGTGCCTCCTATAAATAAGAAAAAAATATATAAAAACTGTATTAATATGTTTGTTGAACGCGGTAATCACTGGAACTACCCAGGCGAATTGGAAAAAAATGTTTTTGGACTTGATGGCCAAATTCTTGATGGTTATAGGCGATTTAGAATCAGTAGTGACTATAAACGCGAGAACATAGGAACGGCTAAATTAGAAAATTATCTATTAGGCACCCAACTGTGTTAAAATATCGATAGACATATCTTATTATAATATAGCTCGAGTTTTTGCGCACTTCAAAGATAGTGAATGGTCATGGAGTGAATGTTTACTATAACTAAATCGCGGTCACGAAGCGGAATCTAGGATTTGAGAGTAGAATTGTGTTCTAGATTCGCGAATACTCTTAACACAAATTTCCAAAATAAACAGGATAGTTATAAATGACGTGTCGGGGCTGATGGTGGAGCCGTGACGAGGGTCGATAAGGAGCAGTGACACTGACCACCGGTCATTGATACGATAACCGAGTTTTGTCTCCACACTCGATAAATGTTGTGGTAGTGTTTTGCAATTTATTCGATTTTCCGTTACGTTATTTTACTCGTATTTTGGTTCGAACAACCACAGATTACATAGAAAATATACAGAAATAGTTTAGTTTATCAGACAGACTTGTAATTAGTCTGGTCGTAAATAATTTCACAATATAAAAATATACTTTGATCTTAAACTTAGTGTACTTCAGAATTCACACTTGAAATGTGTTTGTTATGCAAGAAAACTGTATTGATTCCTTGCCTTTCCTAATATTATGTTTAGATGACCACATAAACATTTTTAAAATTTACTTATTATACGTTCAAAATTCGTGTTTCACTGCTTAACGACAAAACGATAAAACAAACCGAATTTGGCAATCAACTACTTTTTATAGATTTATTTTAGGTTTTTCCTTTTAATACGATGTATGACAGATTCGCACAATACCATAAAACTTCCTCTAACACAGTTTTATGATGACATCTTACGGGGTTTAAAAATAAGGACGTCGGCACAAAAGACGCTTTAGGCGTTCGTACGCGGATTCATGTTGACCGTCCTCTGTAGGGCCCTTTAAAATATTATAGAGTTGCAATGTTCACTTATAATAAAGTGGAAACAGAGTCGTTAGACATCTTCAACCCTTTGAAAGCATGCCTCAGCCGTATGTTTGTGTGTCCTACTATCAGTTGGAGCACCGTATTTTCTTTGCAAATATCTAAAAAGATTGAGAAAACTTCGTACTGTTAGGATCGGATAATTGTTAACACTACCAAAGTCAGAATTCGACAAAAACCTATAAGGGAATAAAAAGTAGGTAGATATTATAGTGTGAAATAAAGGTCCACGATTTTTTTAAATAAAGTCCCTACAGCTTTAATTAATGGTTCGATAAATACTTGTACTTATCCCCTAACAAATTCGCACAATTTTCGATAGGACAAAAATTACACAAAAATATAATTTAAACAAACTTTTTAAATATTTTTTTGGATTTTCCCTCTCTTGTTTGAAATGTAATAAAAGATTTGTAATTAGATAATCTGAACCGCTAACCGGTCAAAAGAATCAAAGACTTGGGTCTTGTCAGTTCCTAATCAAAAGTACTTTTGTATTTAGAGTTCAGAACGTAGACTGCAACATATTATAATCTGATCATATTACTTATAATTAGAAAGTAGTCTATAGAGATCGGAGTTTCGATTCAATATTAGTAGATATTATTTATCTACTACAGACTGATTAAAAACGTGTAACTATAAATAAATAGTTCGTGGAAGTCATTTTGTAGGGACTAAGTTTAACAACGTACGAGTCTGATGACCGTTGATAGGTATGATGATGATGACGACATATGTAACTCAGAACCTTAGAAAAAATTAAACGTCCTTACCCACGTACGAAGGCCTAAAGCTCCTTTTGTGACGACGGCGACCTACTTATTTTAAACCCCGTAAGATGTCTTCATTAAACTGTGTTAGAGGCTAAGATGTTTTAGAGGATGTTATTGTGTGAGTCTGTCATAAATCGTATTAAAAGAAAAAACCTAAATTAAATCTATAAAAAGTAGTTTATTGCCAAATACGGTTGTTTCATTTTGGTTTCGTTTACCTCTTTTATGATCAGATATTACAACCTGCTTACGCCGCGCTGCATCGTCGTCTCGCCCCGCGCGCTGTCTTTTTTTTTGTGCGTGTCGAAACAATCGGGCCGTCACCCCACCGGGGTTTTCGGTGGGGCGGTGTGTCGGAATCGAACCGACTAAAACCACACGGTGTGCCGTACTGCGCCTAAAATACCAGGGATAGGATACCGGGAACAGCTTTTATTAAGACATCCGGACCCCCCCAAGCGCCTGCCAGCAAAAACGCGGACACAACAACCTTCCAACAACCGACCTTTAGTATTCTCCATATACTATGGCTGATTTCTGCTCGCGTGGACTCTCTCCGAATACGAAAGCACCTCTGACCTCGATCTTACAGAAAGCGTCAGTTAAACAACAATACGGTCACAGTATCGCATTTTAACTGTTAAGCAAGGTCAACAGTTCTAATGGAGAAGTAATAATCAGTTATCATGAGGCGAGCATTCTGCTTTTCTGCAATTATATTACTTATTTGTAAAGAAAAGGTAGGTTTCCATTATTACCTGGATTGTAGCGACCGTGAGTCGGAGAGCACGTTAAACCGTCAGTCCCGGGTGCCGTACAAACATCTGTGCATTCGTTAGGGGTAGTTGGAGCCCTAAAAAGTCCGAGAACTTGGTCTAACTACAGAACTTCGATATCGCCTAGTATTTGGGTTGTGGAGGTCTGATGGCAGTCGCTTCACGTAAAATATCAAAGTTCGGCCGTATCGTAGTTGACCCGACCCCAACTTAAATGGGAAAAAGCGCGGCGGAGGAGGACCTGGATTGTAGCGACATTTAGTAAAAACTGATCCTGACTTTCCCGTCATGTTTGATGCCTCATGTGAGACTCAACCAAGAGAATGCCTCCGCTCTACCGCTCTATAGTGATCTATCTGTCTCTATTCGTGAGTAGGATCGCCCAAGGTCCGTGGGGTGTGGGTCAAGATTATATATAGCAGTGGCGTAATTATACCATCTGAGGCCCGTGGCTAATTCATTAATACATTTGGTAATTAGTGCCTCCTGTGTTCAGGGCCTTTGGTGCCCGGGGCCCCCTCGAGTCGGGGCCCGTGGCATTTTGCCCGCTCATCCACCCTATTGTTACGCCACTGATATATAGCCGATATATGGTAGAACCACCCCGGAAAATGATTTTTTTTTTCAAAATATGCATGTAGGTATTTAATTATTTTCATGTTATTAAAACTTGATAGATTATGGGAATTTTTTCAAGATCCCTTGTATTTACTGTTAGCCGCTCCCGCAGTTACACCCGCGTTTCTTGTCACTGCTCCGTTCCCGTTAGTCGTAGCGTGATGTTATATAGCCTATAGCCTTCCTTGATAAATGAAACGAAACCTAACACTAAAAGAATTTTTCAATTCGAACCAGTAGTTTCTGCTATTAGGGCGTTTAACCAAACAAACAAACTCATGAGCTTTATAATATTAGTATAGATATTAGCCCTCCAAAATTTGAATCATTAGCCTTGTTGGTAAATTATCAAATCCCCATTTTCAGTTATAAAATAAAGTTTCTATGTTAGAAACCAAGTAGGTATATCTTCAAAAAAAAGGTACCTAAGTAAAAGTAGTGGGCAGGCGCTAGGGGGGGTCCGGATGTCTTAATAAAAGCTGTTCCCGGATCCCTCCTATTCAAGGTGCAGTATGGCACACCGTGTGGTTTTAGTCGGTTCGAGTCCGACACACCGCCCCACTGAAGACCCCGGTGGGGTGACGGCCCGAGGGGTTTTCCACACGCACAAAAAAAAAAGGTACCTAAGTAAAATGTCACTGACGGATTGACGCCTTTCTGTTAAGGTCCATTCATTTCCAATTACGTAAGGACGATTTTTGCCATTTTTTTAGAGCCTGCCCAATCTATGTTCTAGCGTTAGGTATCACCATTATATTGGGTCATAAGGTCATGACAATAACCCATGAGCCTTGGGCCATGTAAGCAATAAAAATAAAAGTTAAGTACTTCATTATAACTAAAGTACTTGAAGATTTATTTAATGGATACCGTTCATGCTTAAACGAGTATGGAAATAAAACTGGCAAAGGAAGTGTCAACCTCGCTTGACCTAGACCTCAATTCTAATGTAAAAGTTGTATCAAATTTCTAGATAAAAATAGCTATTTTTATCTAGAAAGAGACAACTTTGTTCTGACACAGTATTCTGTAAATGTGGAAAAAGTACAGAAAAAATTATAACAATACAATTGTTCTGCAATTTTTTACTATTTAAAATTTATACTTATGTACCTTAAACTAGTTCAATCTTTTTATGTTCAAAGGTGCCTAAAAATATAGACAATATTGATATCTAAATGTCAGTTTTTGTTTTTAAAACACCCATTAATGTTCTTTTACAAACTATTTTGGGATAATCAAACTTTGAGTCAAGTTGGCCTCATGTTGGCCTCAAGTCATGAATGACTTTTTTTACCGGAATTAACGAGATCATGAAATGAAACATGGCAGTGATCAAAACGTTAGACAATTCAAACTTATTATATACTTAATCGCGTTAATTCCCATTAAGTCATAATTCGCGTTAATTCCCTAATTCGCGTTAAGTTAACATAATTAAGTATCCTAAAGGTTGCCTGGTAGTCTGTAGTATACATAAGAATGGAATTTGAACCATAATTCATTGTTGGTTTATTTATATTATATTGAACTGTTATTGTATAGAATTCTTTACATAAATTTTAAGTATTCTAAACTTCACGTGCCCAAGTTTCATAAAAATGCGTACAAAGAATTTTAACTGTTACTGATATTATGGAACGCGAAAGTTCAAAAATTGGTATAAAAGAGTTTTAATTTATTTTTACGGACAACCCATGTTTTCAAAAATGGGATAAGTGTGCCAATCATCCTCCGCGCCTTTTCCCAACTAAGTTATGGTCGGCTTTTAGTCTAACTACGATACGGTCGAATTTTGATATTTTACGTGAAGCGACTACTATCAGACATGAGACAGAGATCCACAACCCAAGTACTGGGCGATAACGAAGTTGTGTAGCTAGACCAGGTTGTCGAACTTTTTAGTGCTTCAACTACCCGTAACGAATGCCACAGATGTTTGAATGGCACCCGGGACCGACGGTTTAACATGCTCTTCGAGGCACGAAGGGGTGTTAAGAATGGTCACCCATCCTTGACTGACCTGGCTAGTATTACTTAACTTTGTAATGTGCTAACCTACTCGGTTACCACTTAGCCACGAGCCTCTTGGTATTAGTATGCCAATAGTTGTAATTAAAAAAATATACAAATTATTCCTATAATAGGCTTCCTCATTGCTCATAGGTACTAACCCAGTAAAAAAAACAACACTCATTTCGCCAATGCCGACACTTAGTCTCTTTTTAATTAAGTAGTACATAGGAACGAGCTACTTAAATTTTATTGGAGAACAATTTAACTTTTTTTTATACTCCCTCGGTGGCAAACACGTATTACGGCCCGCCTGATGGTAACGTTACCTTAGCCTATGGGCGCTTGTATTTCCAAAATAAACTTATATTTTGCGGTTGGAAAGTTGACTTTGTCGTATTTCGATGTATGGGAGAGTATTTTTAGAACTGAAACTTAAGTTTGTCTTTTGGTAAAAACGGGCAAAAATCTTCGAGAATCGATTCCCGAAATGGACGTACTTACTATCTACATACAAGTTTATTTGCTTACAGAACGCTCGGTGCGCGACTGAGACTCGCACTTGTCCGAGTGACTCGATTGAGAGTGTTCTTAGCTATAATTCAAGAAAATTTTCGGTTCAGCTTTTCGAAGATCATCAGCTGTTGTCAAATCTTCATTCTTCATTTTTTTTATAAATCACTACATCACTACATATTATAAAACAAAGTCCCCCGTCGCGTATCTTTGCCTATCTCTCTGTTCGCGGTAAACTCCAAAACTACTAAACGGATTTTCATGCGGTTTTCACCAATAGATAGAGCAATTCATGAGGAAGGTTTAGGTACATAATTTGTTAAGGTTTTATGTAAATTGGTTGAAATATGATGATGATTGCTGAAGATGTCTCTGCTACCCGTGCAAAGCCGGGGCGGGTTGCTAGTAATTCATTCTTGTTATTCCCAACGACAAGTACTTACGATATGCAGTGCTACCAATTTATCTTTTGCTTGAAATACAGCTGTTCTGCTTAAGTAGCGCAGCTCCACCCTATTAAAGATCGCGGTCATCCAACACTACTCGCGTTCTAGTGGTATCTTTCTACTCGTAAGTAGGGTCGACAGAACACCTTTGATAAATTGGCAAGGCTTGAGAGAATCTGGTATTGCGAACGTCTAAAGACATCTGCAACCGCTTCCAATCAGTCGGCAATAGGGAACTACCCTAAAAACAAAAAAAAACTAGGGTAAAAAAAACAGTTAAACAATTTATTTTAACCACAGAATAGTTTCTGTTAAAATAAATTGTTTAACTGTCCTCATGAAATAAAATTAAAAAGGAATAAACTATGATATCTGACTATGAAAAACTATATTCGGTACTGTTTCAAGTTTCTTATTATTTTTAATTGTTAAAGCAAGTATTAACAGTGTGTAATTTGGCAGTAGTTAGGTATGATGTCATGACTCATTATTTCAAACTAATTTCTACACGAAGGTACGGTTTTGACGATTAATAAGAAGGAACTGATCTGGCTTGATAGTCTACTAACGTAGGTACCTAAATTGTTCAATTTGTCATCTTAGTTGTATAAATTAAAACATCCTTTTAATAATTAAAAAAAAACCGGCCAAGTACGAGTCGAAAATTTGCGGAAATTTGCGGCATAAACGGCTGTATCTTTTGATTGCGTTGGCTTAGAAGTTGGATTTTTCCACAGCTCCAAGGGTCAGTCAAGTCTACTGTAGATTTGAGTATATGATATAAATTCCAGCTTGATACCTCCACACGTTCCTGAGAAAAAGAGTCTTGACAGACAGACAGACGTTCGGACGGACGAACAACAAAGTGATCCTATAAGATCTCCGTTTTTTCTTTTCGAGGTACGGAACCCTAAAAATGTCATATTACTTAACAATTTTTTAACATAATATGTAGCTTTGCAGTTATTATTATGTACTTACTCAAACTATGATTAAATCCGCAACGGTTGTCCTCGGAATTGGTTTCACGGATATTTCACAAGTATGTTCTAACTACATCCACTAATATTTTATTTACAGACTCTATTATATTTCCCGATTAGTTAAGTGGGTACGTGTCATTGCCCTGTGGCTTGTGAATGTACCTACCTAGGTACATCTAACTCAGAGCAAAAACTTGTAATTCCTTTTTATGGCTACCGTTATTGATTGGAAGGAAATGATAGATTGACAGAAAAATAAGTATAACTCACAAAAAGACTGTTTATTGTTACAATTTTTTAAGTATTTTTTCTAAAGAAGTAATGACATACCTTATGTACTTACTTATGCCACGTTCTTATAATCACGAAACGATTCGTTTTGCTTACGGACGATAAAATTATGGTTGAAAATTCAACGATAGTTTACCGTCCGTAAGCAAAACAGATCGTTTCTTGATTATAGGAACGCGGCATTAGTCAACTTTGAAATATTGAATAGGTACAGATATTTTTTTAATAAAACAAGGAGCTAGGGATTTTTCAATAAGAATTCATATTTATTTTCAACGAAACAATGTACAACTTAATATACGACTTAATAAACTAATAAATGCATTTCATGGCTAAATGTATTAACTTATCAATTGTTAAAGTTTTATTTAAATAAATTAGTTACCACAAAAGATAAGTCCATAAAATTATGAAAGATATTGGTTGATCACATTTTGTTCACTCGTTACTGATGACGTGTTTTCCTCAGAAGTGGCATCAAGAAGGCTGCTAGGCGATTTTTCAGTCTGTGGAAGAAAGGAGACATAAGTTATATCTTTTAAATTTAATTATATTTATTATATTTTATTTTATTTAGCCTATTGATAATTATATAAATGTATATTATACGACATTTTGAATTTTTAATAGTATTTTCTGTCCTCTTTGAAGTTCCTATACAAAGCATAGATTTCATTTCATTTTATGTAATTGGTTTATTTTTTATATAATTCTTCATAAATGATTATACTGGCTAACTTCTTATTATTAATAAAGAGGGGTTTTTACCTGTGGGTTTTCATGATGACCTGGGAATAAGAGAAAAACATAGAATATATCAGTTGCTCTTCACAAGCCGACCGAAAAAAATGCGTTATTTCATGTCTCGGCGACGACAGGTCATTGATCTCTTGTTATTAGAACACAAATTCAAACTTAAAGCTTTTCCTAAAATTATCGAAACTAATTATTTGATACGATCAGTGTTCTATTCTTACCTTTTAGCTTTATCCTGTTTCTTTGTCGAAACTTCTTTCTTCTGAACGTTGAAATCCTCATTCAAGCTGACGTCACTGAGTGGGGATAGCTCCGCAGGCTTGGCAGGAACCTCGGGCTTTGGCTCCTCAGGTTTCTCTTCTGTAGGCTTCTGTTCTACAGGCTTTTGTTCTGCAGGCTTCTCTTCAACAGGCTTCTGTACAGTAGGCTTCTCTTGCGGCTTCGGCTTCTCACTTTCTGTCGACGGTGACGAGGAGGATGATGTCGGCGGCGGCTTTGGTTTATATTCTCCGTTGAAGTCTTCTATGGACAAAAGGTCCATGAGATCATCCATATCTCCTAGCGCAGACAACAGGGACTCAGCAGGTGCGACAGCAACGACGACGCCATCGATGTTGAGTCTGTAATTCTCTGAACCATTTTGTCTTTGATCGTAGTGATTCTGTGTACAGTCAGGTGTAGGCGCGGAGGTTGCAACCGCCACAAACACGCTGAGGAGCGCCACCTCGCACAACACCCGTCTGTAGTTGACCATCGCGGAAGGTGTCTGTAGACGTACTGAACTTCGGCTGCGGCTGTGGGACCCGCTATGTATCCGTTCTCCGCTGCATCTTTTATTTATTTGCCCAGATAGCGGTACAGCCAGACGCTCCGGCTAACCGCACGACCCGTCGTAGTTAAACTGGTATTAACACAACTGAATTGTGTAATAAATTCAGGTATATACAAGTTCATCCGTTATGTTAATCTTGGAGCTTTTTCACCAATTGCTCAAAGTAATGATTAATAGAACGTCTTCGTAGGTGTTCTGTAATTAGATGAATATATCAAAAATATAGTTTGAATCAAGTAGTTTTATTTTGAGAGCAGTAGGTATTTAAGGAGTTGAGGCCATCGACTCGACCCACTGACCCGCTAAGTAGCTGTTGTTTTGGTTCTGTCAGGATAACTCGTTAACTTTGATTTATGTTAAAGAAAACCTTATTTGTTTTTTGTTGACTGTTTTTCATGGGTTTTGTGTTTGATTTAATGTTTTTCTACCAGTAATCAGGAATTACTATATTATCGGCTTCTGTAATCGATCATACTTAATCGCCGCTACAACTTTGGTGTAACGCTCATAAAAACAAACCAACTTTTAATTAAAAAGTACAGATAAGAAAGTCATCTTTGTTTTCCGAACTTATTGAATGACAAGTTATCATTTTCTTTGATTCATCTTATTGGTATATTCAAAAAACATTAATATCATTCAATTAAAATTAAGAACATTTAAGAAGCGAAAACTCTGTCATTAGATTTTAAACTCTTAAGAAATCGTACTAAACTTTTTTAATTCTATTATTAATATTATGTCTAATTAAATTCTAATCACATTTTTTGCTATAGAAAGCGTTTTAACATTTACTTGATCTCAGCAATAATTTATCATTACTAATTAATTACTAAATCAATAGCATGTTCAGGCTACGCTTAGTCGGTGGCACAGATCGGGTGCGCTCGGAACAACCTGTTGAAGTTGTCGACCAGCTTTCGATTAACTGTATCTACCACCTACTTGTGACCATCAATAAACGGTAAAACTATATTATTTTATTTGCCCTTATCTTTCCTGCTTTTTAAAGCCTCGTTTAAACACAGTATGAAACAGGTTAGTACGTAGTGTGTACCTACACAAAAATAGTTAGGTTAACTTCTCACATTTTTGTCTACTAATCATTTTGGAAACCTTCGGAGCAGGTCGACCATTGGTATATATTACGCTCGTGTGATGAAGATTTTATAAAATAGACCATTTTCCATGCCGTAGCTGATAGTGTCCCTCGCGATAACAGGGGTAAACTTAAATATTGAACAGTGGGAACTTTACACATCTTACGTTATGATTGAAAGTTGGTTAGAAATGGTGTTTATGTTTAAAATTCGACAGAACATAAGGTATAGCCAAATATAAATTTTCTAACCTAACTTTTAGTTCAGGTTCAGGCTCTGCTCGTCTTTGTTCTCTCACTGCTCGCTTTTTGCCAAAACAATGGTATAAAACTCATTTTCCTTTGTTACCATTTTTTCCACAGACTAGACAAAGAGTACAAAATTTAAGTCGATAAACGAACATAATGTTCCAGAACTCTGTTTACACAAAAAAGCAATTAGTTTAATACGGTTGAGGGATGTTTTGTATTGTGGTGTAACCGAAATCTTAAAAAATGTTGTTGCTGTTTAGCAAAAGCCCAGTATCCAGGACTACAAACAAGAACAAAGCTGTTCCGAACTGCGATAAAGATAACCTCTGTTATAAATAATACCCAGCCGGAGTTCTCTGACTAGGAGGTTTATTGGTACTAGTGACATTCCTACGTCGGTACACACGTTCTAGGACTCTTTAAATTGTTACCCTGAAGCTTTAGTGAAGTACCCACCATCTAAAGGGAATAAAAAGCGGCATCGGTGTGGCAAAAACAAAATCTTACATTTTTTACTAAGCATCACTACATATTATAAAACAAAGTCACCCGCCGCGATTGTCTGTCTGTTCGCGATAAACTCAAAAACTAGTGAACGGTTTTTCATGCGATTTTCACCAGCTTAGCTTAGCTTTTATTTAAACTTATAATCTCTTTCAATAAAATAACGTGTTTACTTTAAACTTTGGCAATGCAATTAAAAACGGAAACTTAACTGAAATTTAATAGTACTCTTAACAAAAACAAAAAAATCATCTATATTATTCTAATAAGCAGGTAGATTTGTAAAAAAAAAACTATTCAATTGGATTATTGTTCCTCTGTCCACGGGTTTGCCAGCCACTTTCATTGGTATCTGGATTTTAATACCCTAGTTTTTTTTATTTAAATAAAAAACAATGTTACGTAACGCGTTATTCGAACCCCCCTCCCGCCCTTGTAACGCATCGTAACATTTTACAAAACCCCCCTCCCCCCAAATTGCGTTACGTAATACTTGAACGCCCCCTTATATAAGAAATCGATAAATGATTTTAAAAGTTCCTCTTAAGATGGTTTTAAGGTCACCTCGGTAAAAGCCTCTTAATACTAAACATTAATGTCACTATGTATACCTCAGATTATCATATATTAACAATATACAATCCTGTTATTAGTTTTGCCAAGTTTTAAAGACGGTGACACTAATTTCTAATACTGGCGAGCTTAGAACTTGCTGTTAACTACTTAGAGCAGTCAACCTAGCTGTTTTATGATCAAAAATAGACATTTCAATTACCACGCATTTTTATTTTTGGATAAATAGTAAAAAAATGCGCTGATTATTTTAACGGAAAAAAAACTTTTCGTGTGATATCTCGTTTCGAGTACCTTATTCGTCATATTTGAACACAGCTTTTTTGTTCTCCATTAAATTACCTACAAAATGAGACCTGTTTTAAAGTCGCTAAGTACTTTTGTTTAACAGCAAATGAAAGTCAAAGTTAAAAAGTGTGTGTTTTTTTTCAACATTTCATAACTTTGAAAGGACCGTACATAGAAGTCTGAAACTTTCTACATTTTAGATTGTGATAATATTAAAAAGGTCGGTTTTAAAGTTTTTAAATTATTAACGATCATTTATTGACCAAATTCGAACATTTCGCAGGTAAATCAAAACGTATAGGGTACTTCCCGTTTACCTAGAATCATGAAATTTGGTAAGAAGCAAGGTCTGACAGCTGACAGCACAAGTAAAGGAAAAAATTCGAAAGTCGTTAATTTGTTGTTATTTCACATATAAAAATAGTTTTTGTGAAATCAAACTTATGTTTTGCGGTTGGAAAGTTGATGTCGCACATCGCAACCGCAAAGTTAAGTTTGTCTTTCGGAAAATACGGGTTAAAATCTTCGAGAATTGATTCCCGAGATGGACGTAGTTGTACTGTAACTTGTATGTAGATAGTACATCTACATACAAGTTTGTTTACTTACGGAACCCTCGGTACGCGAGTCAGATTCGCACTTGTTCGTTTTTTCCTTTTGAGGAACGGAACCCTTAAAAATGAACATTCGATTGAAAAAGTTCTTTTTAGAGCCACATTTACGATAAAGAGTTGTTATCAGAACTACAATTTGCACTTATGAATTTATCCATTTTAAAAGTTTTTTTGAGAGTTCTCCAATTAATTCGAACAATTCTATCTATGCTATATTTATGTTAACAAGTTCTTCTCAGAATTACTACTTTTACTTATTACCTCAATACAATATACACACATAAAAAAAGTCTAAGCAACATTACGTACGGTTTTGAACTTTTGAAGGATTTTCACTATTGTAATACATTTATATTTCTTTTATAAATAATAACTAAGCATTATTTGATGCATTAGTGACTAAAGCAACAAAATCCTTTATTCAATTGTTCATTTAATCACAATAATTAACAATATGTGTACCGTAACATACGTAGTATAAAATAGAGTTAAAACGAAATTAAACTTTTCATGTTTTACAAAATAAATAACGACATTTTTTTAATTATTTGGTAATTCAATACAAAGTGTGACCGACTCTGTTGTTCAAAACTTGTCGGCAACGATTTTTCTTTATAAGATTGTTTATCTGATCCTGCGGCAATCGCTCCCAATGGAATTTTAACAAGTCTTTCAGTTGTTGGGTTGTCGGCACTCCGTGACTCGCAGTTGCCAGGCAATGATTTCCCCGTCCGACGCTTGTCAGTCGCCAGTAAGTCTGTGATTTTCACCTGATTACTCCTTTCCTTTATTATTTTTATGCCAGTTAAAAACAATCTTCAACCGCAATGTCTGTCTGGACATATTTATCACGGTGCCTAAATATTCCAGCATTAGATGATATCTTTTTTTAAAAATAATACTCTAAAAAACTTAAAGATACTTTGTACTAAAAAAATACACGTCATTTCGGGTAGGTTGGGTGGGGTTAGTCTATAACCTCACCACGTATCACCAGGGGGGAATGGAGGTTCAAAAAGATGCCTAAAAATATCACCTAATTAATGGACGACCCCTTACCTACCATAAATACCAATAAATAAAAACCTAACTGTAAGAAACAGTCTCACAACCACTTATATAAACTATGAAAATCACTAACTAACAGTAACTGCCAAGTTGTTCGTACCTCTATTCGCACTCAAGTCAATGTTCTGAACTTATTCCTACCCTTTTTTCCCACTATTCATTATTTGTTTATTTAAACTTCCTGCAAATACATATGCATAAGGCGGACTTAATGCCGTAGGCATTTTCTACCAGTCAACCTTTGGGTGATGGAGAGATGTGTGTGGCAGGTGTGTATTTAAAAGTCATGAGATAAAAATATTAAGTGAATGGGTTACATAAATAAGTTTCTTTTATAATGTACTACCTATAATATACTACATATACATAAAGTTATAATGTACTACCTATAATATACTACATATACATAAAGTTATAACATAAATACAAATAAAGAATAAAGACACTTGTGAAGCATTATTCCAATGATTCCTCTAGTAAATCTCTGTAGAGCTTACGTACTTTAACCTTAAAAGAGAAGCGGTTAATGGACATCCTGATTTCTTGTGGTAGCGCAGTCCAAAGGTTTACAGCCTGGACAGCAAAGGAAGAATGAACCATACTAGAATTGTGAGAAGGACAAAGAAAGAGAAGATTATCAGAAGAGCGGAGATTCCTGGCATGGTTAGAGCAGAGATATTGGAAGTAAGATGTTAGATAAGCAGGAGAGTTAGGTGAGTGGAGAAGGGAGAACAACATAGTTAGCGCCCTCGAACTGCGGCGTTGTCTTATAGGTAGCCATGACAATTGGGTACGATAAGTAGATACATGATCGTACTTACGCAAGTTGAATATGAATCGAATGCAATGGTTGAGAAGTCGATCTAGTTTGTTGAGCAGATCTGCATTCAAGTCGAGATAGCACACATCACCATAGTCGATAACTGGAAAAACCAAAGTCTGCACAAGCATCGTCTTTGTCTTGACTGGAAGAAAGTTTTTTAGTCGATAAAGGCTTCGCAATATATTAGTTTCTCTCTGGCTAACGTTTGTTACCTGAGTATGCCAATTGAGTTTACAAATTGTTTGACCTCCTCTGTAGCAACTGGAGAAAAAGTAAAAGGTCTACATTGGGCCTAGACAGACTGGCTACATGATCGATAGTTCGAACTTTGCTTTGATGATCCATCATAGTAGGTGAGGAGAAATGGAGATTGATATCATCTAAAGCAATGTTCGTTGGAAAATCAGGATGGCGCGCTTTAGTCCCTAGGAACTTCCAGATGTCTGCAGAGGAACATGTAGATATATTGTCAAGATAGCGGTCAAGTATAGCGGCGTTTAGCGTTACGTATCACCTGATTTATCAATCGACCATTACCGGTATAACTAGTCAAAATAATGTCTATTAACTTATTCTTATTAAAGTGAACTGTGTTATCATCTATTATAGTTTGTCCCTATTTTTAATAAAATAAATAAGAGTTTTTGATGTGGTGACGACATAACTGTAAAATACATATGTATTTAAAAAGGAACACTTATTTAAATCACTGAAGGGGCATAATTCTAGAACGCTAGATGAATGGTCAGACTGCAAATGTGTAAGTATTAGTCCAATCTACTTAAATCAATACCGAACAAGTAATACAAATAGATAAAGATTAAGTGCAGTTGCCACGACTATCATCTAAATTTCATACGTCAATAAACATCAAAAATAAACAATAAATGTAATAGTTGTCTAGTTGACACCTAAGAGATTTTCTGAAATTTAACTTATTTGACGTATTCTGAATAGACCTACTTTTAAATTACTCTCACCCGAATATTTTCATAATTAGGGCAAACACATTCTATATTTGTCTATAATTTCAAGAAGTAAAATTAACTAGTCTAACTTTGCCTACGAATAGGTAAGTAGGTATAGTGTTTACATCCTCATGCAGCTGACATGCAATCTCTTTGAACTGAGTGTAATATCTTGTTTTCCAATTCACTTCCATATCTACGTACGTATCAAAGACCGAAACAAGGTGCGTTTTCACAGTGGTTACGTTTGAATTCGAAAGTCTACAAATGTAAGTAAGTAGGTACCTAAGTAATCTAATAAAAAGGTTGCACGATGGTGGCCGAGGGGCGAGCCGATCGCTCGATACCGTTGCCCTGGGATTCCAGTTATACGAAGCAGGTGGACAATTTACATGGGAATGCAACGGTGTTATAAAACTAATTATCTATTGTATTTGCCTACTTTTAAACCGGCTCCCAAAGCTTACTAATTACAGCTACCGCTAATAACGGAACAAAAGTGAGATTTACTTAAGAAGATAACACTTTTGTCACACAAATAAGTTAGTGGGATTTGTGTTTTTAGGGAACTTTCTTTAGGAACTTCTTGCGGAATATGTCACCTACTCATACAATGTATATACGGTACTACAACGAATAAGTACTTAGTACCTGGGATACCGAGCTTTGCTCGGTAGCTCTTTGTAAAATCGTATTATTTTTGAAAAATTGCATTTTTACAGGAAATGCAACCATGCAGTTGAACTTAAAATGCAAAGTTTTGCATTTTAAGTTCAGCTGCTTGTATACAGATATAACTATATCTGTATACAAAATTTCATCAAAATCTTTAGAGCCGTTTCCTAGATTCAGATAATATATGTAGGTATATACATATATACAACAATTGCTCGTTTAAAGGTATTAGATATGTATATCTGACGATCTGTCGCGTGGCAGTAGGAGATTCGACTGCAACGTCTGGGACCGTGGGTCCGATTCAGGATCGTGACCAGGAATGACCAGCGAGGTACCTACCAATATTGGTAATGACTAGTGCTTAGAGATTAAACGGATATCTGGTGACCATCTGGTATCCGGCCTAAATTTTTCATCCGGTCTGATACCGGGTATTAAGCAAGTGTATGGCCTGATACCATTTAGATATCATATTCATTTAAGTCACATTGGAAAATGCAACAATCGTCTTACTTTTATTTACAACAAAATTAATAGTAGGGAATTTATTTATTATTATTAAAGGAGCATTAACAATCTTACTAATATTATAAAGATGAAAGTTTGTGACGTTATTTGTTACTCTTAAACGCAAAAACGGCTGAACGGGCCTGGATTTGGCCCCGAGATAGATCATATGCACATGTCTACTTTTTATTCTGGAAAATGAACGGTTCAAGTGGAATAGATTTCACCAAGATTTCCACGTGAACAAAGTCGCGGGCAACAGCTGGTATAGGTACATACCTATATAATATTGTTCATTACAAAATTAATACCAATTTCTCTGCATTAGGAGAAAACAAACGGTTTCGCTTCTCTTCATAGACGAGGCCAGCTTTAGAAGGTCTTTCGATGTATATGTTAAAGACCAAGTGATTGATAAAGCATGGTTCATAATGCCCAGACAGTTTGAAAATACCTAATATTATTTGACAATACAATGAAAATGATCGAAATAAGCAAATTGACCGGGCTGTATGAATAATGTCCAATACCCATACGTACAGACGTAGAGTACAATATATGTGTTTTATTCAATAGTTTTAATGATAACATACGTTATTATTATAAAATCACTATGGTGATGAGAACGAATAATATTTATGTACCTACCTAAGAAATCATAAAAATGTATTTATTTTTTTAAGCTTATTCAGACTTTTGTTACACTGGCTTTAAACATTCTTACATTCTTTTATACGCTGATGATATGAAGGTTCATAAATGGTGCGTTGTTTATCCGACACATATGAGCTGCAAGATGATCTGAAGAGATTTGAGACATATTGTGGTCATAATAAACTTCAGCTGAATGTAGATATCTAAATGTTTTCATATAACCTTCACCCGACAGAAATCTATAATAAGTACAGGATATACAATTAGTAGGTAACCAGTTAACCAGTAAAGTCCATCCTTTTTTTTTTAAAGACAACTCCCGCATTAGGAATTACTCCTGTGTTGCGGGGGACTTTACAAACATAGAAACAACAGACACAAAGAACACCCAGACTCCGGTGGGAATCGAACCCACGACCTATAAGCATAGTGGTCAGGGTCACCAACCACTAGACCGACAGGCCAGTCAAATGATTTCTAAATCCTATGAAGGATTTAGGAATTATACAAGATAGCAAACTTATGTATGCACGTCGATGAAATTGTTAAAAAGGCCTCAAAAGCACGATTCATAATTAAAACAACAACTTGCTTCTAACCCCTTAAGCCAATTAAAGTCCTATATTGTTTCGTACGCAGTCACTTAGAATATGCATCTCAAGTTTGAAATCCCAAATACGGTATAGGTGAACTATGCAGGTATACCACGGACAATAAACGAAATTTATAAGTCACGAATTAAGGGGGTCCAGATGAAATTTCTTCGATTTCTGAATTTCAAAGGGCAGGAATGGTCAGATGATTACAAAAGGGCCACCGTTGCGAAGGTTTCATTTTCTACCATAGAGCAAAGACTTTGTATCAAATAACACGCCTGCCCCGAACTTGTTGCTAAAGTAGAAATAAGTGTATATAGAATTGGTTTTCGACAACGGTCCCTATTAAATGTACCTTTTGCAACACCGAACCATAGACGTAATGACTATAGACTTGTTTTGCATCAATGTGAACACGTTTAGAAGGGTATTAGCTGTGATAAATAATGAAGTTTTTATAAGTGCTAATCACATTGCCCGATTTCACTTGTCATCATTCATATTGCCCGGGCATTATAATTTATAAATAGTGCTACGTTTAATCACTTAGACTTGGACCATAACATATTCACTGCTGCAGGATGAATATTTCATATAAATTATGACAAACATGTTGAAGGCCGGGTATGCATTGTGCAGTACTATCTGACACAGTCAGTGGCGTAACATGCCACGGGCCCCTGGTCGTGGGGGCCCCGGACACCAAAGGACCTAAACACAGGAAGCACTAATTATAGAATGTATTAATGAATTAGCCACGGGCTTTAGATGGTATAGTTACGCCACTGGACACGGGGGTTATGATTAATTCACACTGACTTCAAACAAAAATGTATTTCACAGGAATTGTGTTGTTTTTATTTTGAACGTGTCGTAAGCTTCGCAGGATACGTTCAACTATCTCCTGACTTCTACTTTTTATCCGGCGGCGTTATAATGTTACTGTAGGGATTGGTTTAAGACTTTTTTCTAAATTCCAAAACAATCGTCTCTCGAGTTCTTTTGTTGTCCCTCAAGCTTTTTGAAACTACTAATAAGGAAACCATCATCCTCCGCGCCTTGTCCCAACTATATAACTTGGGGTCGGATTTCAGTCTAACTACGATGCGGCCGAACTTTGATATTTTATATCGAAACTTTTTAAAGATCTAACTACCCGTAACGAATGCCACCGATGTTAACGTGCTCTCCGAGGCACGGAGGGGTCTCGATCTGTTAAGAATGATCACCCATCGGAAGACTTAACTGGCTTGTAATGTGCTAACCTACTCGGGTACCACTTAGCCACGAGCCCCTCTCTTTGGAACTTCACACGGGTCATGTCATCACAATATCGAGGACGAAGCCGTTGGCCACTCAGCCCTTTACCTAGCCACTTCTTGAACAGCAAGCGGTCACACCTACGTTTGACTGGTAGATAATACCTAAGGTATTATCTGCCGTAGTACATCAATTTTTTAGCAATAGTGTTAGGTAGGCACAATAAAATAAAACAAAAAATATCAATACCATTTTTATTTCACCGTCCTGTTACCAACTAATGATCTGCCATCATTAATGAATACCTATGCTGTAGGAAGACATTTTTGTGCACAAAAGTAAAGTTAATTACTAAAACGCAAACAGTAAATAAGACGGACAGGTTTTTGAGTATTTGAAATGTTATCTATCTATATATTAATACGTGTAAAGAATTGTCTGTACCAGTTTTAAAGCAAATTTCGCGCACGGAGGAGTGTAGGTTAGTTGGAGGAGTGAAAATAAAGTTATAAATTAAAAAAAATACACGCTACACGTGTCCATTATACATATGTTGACCCTTAATGGTACGGAAAGTCAATACAATGACAGTCCAGCTTATACTGGAAAGGTCAATGAAATAAAAAAAAAACCTTCAAAATTTAATGAATAAGGGTCGAATATCGACCACCAGGTGATCTACAGTATGCATTAATTTATTAACAATAAGTTGAGCAGACTACAGTTAAATTGTGACTATTTCATTAAAAAAAGCATTCCTTACGTCATTGAACGTTATAATATCATACGGCCTTTTTGTCATAGGGCAAATAAATTAGTAGGTAAGATCGGGATGGAAGTAAATCCTTAATAAGAATATCGACTTCCTATCTTGTTGATGACAATGAGCTATGTCTACTCTATCCATTGCACCTCTAACATATGCAAGAAATGTACGATAATTTAATAATAACAACTTCACACATATCACACACGGCCGCCTGATTCCAAAGTAGGCAGAGCCTGTACTATGGTAACCAGACAGCTGATAGACATACTTAGATATTTCTAAATACATACATATTATAGATAAATTACACCCAGACACAGAACAAATGATTATGCTCATCACACAATTATTTGTCCTGGATGGGAATCGAACTCACGACCTCTGGCTCAGTCAGGGTTACTAACCACTAGACCAACAGGCCAGTCAAGTTTACTTAGTAGTCAAGCCATTTAAGGTGAAGATTAATTTAAATTTAAGTCCTTAATATTAAATTATACCTAGTGTCTAAAATTAAATAAACCAATATAGAATGTTTTATTAAAACTACAATTAAATTAAGATAGTAATTAACAATAAACATAATGAAAAACGAAAAATAGCGCAATAGCTAAGGCACTCAACTCTTATTCGAAAAATTGGGAGTTCGATACCCACATGACACATTACAATAACTAACAACTTTAGTTTAGTTGTAGAGGGTAATTACTATTAATATGAAATCTTTAACGGCAATATTCCGTCTGTAAAAATTTTAACAGCAAATAATATCACAAACCAAATATCAATTTCAAATAATATTATACAAATTATTCAATCATGTTTCACTTCAGCGTTGAGTATTATATTCAAAACAGAAATTGAACAAAAATCAACACTTTAACCACAATAAGGCATTTAGGAAGACTTATAATTTAAAAGGCACAAAGTTTAATAATACTTAAATCTATGAATATCTTACCGAGCACATTACATTATAATCATCCATGTAATCGAACACTGGTGACTGTAACACAGTTCATATTAGTATAGTTGTCAACGCTCACCTGGAGTGCTGTGGCAGGTGTATACTTGTTTGCAGCCTCAGTCGTATAAGAAAATAGAAATAGCAACAATAAATCGACTAGCAATATTATATGTATACCACATGATATACATGCAACTATTTCATTTTTTTTATAAACCATTATTATTATCCATATAATAATTTTTTCCTCCCCATGGAGACTAAATTTTTTTTTGTAATCTTCAAAATAAACATACAAGGTGAATTAAATTTTTAAAATAATTTCAGTTTTCCCATTTTAATTTTTAATCTGCAAAATAAACATACAAGGTGAATTGAATTTTTTTTTTAAATTTCAGTTTTCCCATTTGAATTTTTAATCTGCAAAATAAACATACAAGGTGAATTAAATTTTTGTAAAAATTTCAGTTTTCCCATTTCAATTTTTAATCTGCAAAATAAACATACAAGGTGAATTGAATTTTTTTTTTTAAATTTCAGTTTTCCCATTTGAATTTTTAATCTGCAAAATAAACATACAAGGTGAATTAAATTTTTATAAAAATTTCAGTTTTCCCATTCCAATTTTTAATCTGCAAAATAAACATACAAGGTGAATTGAATTTTTATAAAAAAATCAGTTTTCCCATTTTAATTTTACAATATCGCGTACATTGTAAAATTAAAATGGGAAAACTGAATTTTTTATAAAAACTGTGCAAGTTATATCAGACGCGTGCTTATGGCTCTGTTGAATGAGTTTTCGGAGGAGGATAAAGTTTTCACTGCAAGTAAAGCCGCAAATAAACTGTTTACGAATGCATTTTTTGAGCGGTCCCCATATTTAATCATTTAATTTAATTATGACATACGTCTTTTCGTTGGTATTAACAATATTTTGTGATATCTCAACAAAGTGTAAATTTTAAATACACAAATCAGCAATCATAAATACAAATGTAATTCTATACTAGAAATTTTCACAATTTTTTATGTTTGCGTATTAGAAATATACCAGTCAATTAGATAATACATACAAGGAAATATCAGAAATTAGTATAAACACGTATTAAGCTGTCTCAATCACTAATCAAGAAGGAGTTAATGATTTTCAAAATGGCTGCAAATAACGCAACTTTGTGTGTGAGAGACATAACACTGTTCCTCCACATAACCTATTATACCAACATCTTCATTAACAATGGCGTACTAATTTAAAAAATGCATTAATTCCATTTGCTCGTGTGCTATAATAACAAAAACATGTAGATAATCATATGCTTAATATGTATAATATCCGTTTTTATGCAAAAGTACATTTGTTTTAGATTATTCGTATGATATAAAGGTATAATGTCAAACAGCTATCTAAAGTGTGCTTCGGACTTACCAAAATAAAACCAAATAACAATAACTTAATAACAACCAGTGTTATGCTACCCGCACTACCTGAACGTCA